>JAOTQJ010046457.1:0-103580 GCA_025642045.1 Solanum sejunctum
CTTATCAGATACTTTTCCTTATCTAGAGGCTTTGTAGACTATGTAAATTAAAGTATGGTCATGTCTCGTACTTTAGATACTGTGGCCCCAACAGCCTAGCCATATGCATTTCCTTTTGGCTTGTTATCACTATTTATTTTCTCAAAGGCATGTCAAATATAGAAACCCTTTATAATATGTATAGAAAGTGCATAGATATGGGTTGGTTCTCCTGAGCCTTATTGGTAACGGGTGCTAGTCCGCCTTAATGGGACTTAGGGCATGACACTAGGTTTCCTAGAATTCTCTTCATTTGAGGAAGAATGATCCCGAGATGGAGATAATGCTATGTCCCTTAATTCTATCCACCTAGTCTGAGCAGATGCGCAAAGAAGACTGAGAAAAATCACTAGGAGAAATCACAAAGGCCATCTATGATCCTAGAGTAATCAATAGAACATAGATGAGGTATCTTAGGTCACCTAGCTAACCTAGTGAAATTTTTCGAAGTCTGAGGCTAATGCATGAGACAATATACAACCCATAGATTTGGTTTCATGTCTTATTGGTTCAAAAATTAATTTTTTGGTATATTGAGTTATGAATTGTTAGATAACACATAGAAGGATTTATGGCTATTAGAAGAGGTTTCGCAGGTGCCATGTCAAATTCCAGTAACTCAAATATTTGGTCACCCTAACTACGAAAGGTCATCTACTGCCCGTAAAAAGAACCATGACCCATAGACGGGGTCTTGCAATTTGATGTGCTATCTAAATACAACACTTTTGATGCTTAACACTTGGAATTTTGAGTGTTCTCAATGTGATGTTAGTAGATTTGATGTATTTTTATGTTTGTTTTGTGGAATTATAGGGTTAGCATAATATTTGGGCTAAGTGTGTAGAATTTGCTAAAGCAGAGTGTTCACAAGACCTTTTACGGGTTGTACATATGGTTTTTTTATATAATTCCAGTGAAGGGTGATTTTCTGAAGTTAAGTCTATGAACATGCAAATGAGCCGTAGAGGATTTTACGAGCTGTAAACTTAGTATCATGCTTTGAGGATTAGAAAGTGAGAAGTTTCTAAATAGTCATTAGACGAAACTCCGTATGAGTCGTAGAACTTTATATGGTTCATAAAAAGGTATCATAGAAGTCAATCCCATATTTGAAGAAGCAATCCATGAAATCCTGACTACGGGCCGTAAAACATTATACGACCGGTAGAAGCTACCACAGAAGTTGCCAACCCAATTCTTATATTCCATTTTGGTTTTGTATTTTAAAGACTATAAATAGGTTTTTTTAGGTTAATTTTCATAAGGAACGTTACAGAATAACAACGAGCTTGAGAGAAACACTTGTAAAACTTTATTTTGTCTTTTAATTTCAATCTTGTGACTCTTGATGAAGAGTTTGGATTCCTTATGCTTAATTCTCTTATTTAAGTTCTCAATTATGCTATTCAAATTCATAAGTCTTGCATCTTCACTGAACATGAGTGGATAAATCCACAACTAAGGTTATGGGAACCATGAAGAACTAACAAGGTAAAATCAAATAATTCATAATTCTTGAAAAGTGTGCATGCATATGTTAATTAATTTTATTTAATTTGAATGCTTTTTAACGGTGGCCATAGTTAGAACTTGCCTAGTATTACTAACCAGATCAAGGTAGTAATGAATAGGAAAAGAGATTAACTAACAAGATTCAATTGATGTTTCTCATCTCAATCGAATTGGGCCAAGGGGAGGTTGTACTGGAACAATTAGTAAGGGTTAGTAATTCCACACTATGGAGATAGACCAAATCACGTAGTGAAATGCGCCTCACCTAGGCCAAAGGGTTTGGTGAACTTAACTTACCGTTCTGTATGCTATATACTGGAAAAGAAATTGATTATCTGGTAATACTGAATTAGGGAATCATGGGGAACACAATATCCTAGTTATTCTTCATATTGATTTAATACTTATTTTAGTTTAGAATGACTTTTCATAGTTGTTAAACCCCCCCTCTTTGGGGAGATAAGCAGGTTGATCAACCCAAACTATCTTGAATTCTTCTAAGTCTACCATATTCCCTGTGGGATTGAGTCTAACCTTGGTTAGATTTTATATCTTGACAACGACTGCTTTAGCCTAAAAAAGGAGGTGTAGCTTAGGTGACATCAATATTTTAGCGCTATTGCAGGAGAATATGGCCAGACTTATTTAATTCAAGTAGTTTGGAAGTTAATCCTTATTTCTCTCATTTTACATTTTTGTTGTTTTTGTTCTATTTTAGGGTACATGTGTAGTGTATGTAATACATAAAGTCATTCCCTTGACTCCGTTTGACGCAGAGATCTAGAGAAGACTAAGAAAGATGGCCTAAGATAATGCAAACAACACAGAGAATGCAGCTTTGAACCAAAATAAGGATGAGAATAAGAATAATGACAACCCATCTCCTCTTGAGGACATTGATCCACAACCATAGGACTTCGATCTGAATCTTAACAGTGGAACTTTTATTAGCTGTACCTTATGGCTATGGATGTTAGTGGAGCTATTTTATGTTACTGCTACTACTGATACAAAGTTTATAGTTTTGAGTGGATTGCTTTAGATGGTATAGAACCATGAGTAATAATGGGCCTACCATCAGAGGATCCATATAGTCATCTACATAATGTTGTGTTTGTCTCTAAGAGTGTAATGGGAACACAAAATCTATCCATGGATGCTGTGGGACTTTGTGTCTTCCTACTATCTCTGACAGGCAATGCAATACTATTGCTATTCGAGCTCTCAGCAGAGTTTGATCACTAGTTGGGCTGAGTTGTAAAAGGCCTTTTTGGAGAGGTACTTCTCGACATTGAAGAAGATCAAGTTGAAAGATCAAATAAACAACTTTGAGCAACTTCTTAGTAACTCAATTAGTACTATATGGGAGCAATTCACATGGTTCTTGAGGAGCATCATTGAGCACAAAATTGTTGATGATGCCTTGGTAGAGATCTACTATCGTGCCCTGGATGAGAATGGTCAAACATGTGTTGATACCATAAATGGGGGCATATTTCTAGATCAACCATTTGCGAGTATTGTTGAGAAGCTAAAAAAGGTAGTCAAGACAAATTGTGCATGGGGGCAAAGAGACATATCATTTACCAAAAGTTTGTGCACTGTCAATATTGGTTCAAAGAAAGCTAAAATAAAATAAGGAGTTAATGCAAGAGCTTGCTTGGATTCATACCAACATAAAGGTGATGATAAAGCAAAATTAGGAATGAATTAATGTAGTGGTTTATCAGTCTCTGTGAGCACCCATGTACGAGGATCCTTACTATGAGAAGGACACTTGCTTCATTATTGATCAGATAGGAGGTTCTGGACCAACGCCCAAGGTTCCAATTAGGACTATTGACACTAAGGTCAAGGAAACCAAGGTAAGAACTATAATAGAGATGGAGCGTTTAGAGATAATTGTGGAGGTTAGTACGATAGGAATAGGGTCCAGGACAAAGATACAGTTTGGAGTCGCAGAGATAGCTAAAAAAATGGTCCTTATATGCCTCAGCAAAATTGTGACATTGGTGCTAGTAGTTCCAGAGTTGAGGAGATGTTTGACCATCTACTGAAGAAGGCTGAGACACAAGATAAGGCCTTAAGGAGGATGATATTTGATATCTCAAGCATAAATATGAAAATCAAATCTCATTCTGTTGCTATGAAATAACTTGAGCAACAATTTGGTTTAGTGTCAGAGAGGTACATTGGCTAGCAACATAGTTCAGAACCCAAAGAATGAGAGGTAGTTCATGGTAGTTGCTACTCGTAGTGGCAAGAGTACCATTGATCCTCCCTCGCTGCTAGATGATGATGATGTTTGAGAGGAGGCAATTGAGGTCAAGGATGCTGATACTGGATATGATTATGTCAAGGATGGAGTGAGTGATGCTGCACAGGTGCCATATAAGCTAAAGCCCATTCCTAGACATCTTCCCCCCTTCTCTCAAAGAATCAAAAAGAAGAAGGAGAAGGGTAATTTCAAGCACTTTCTCTCCATGCTGAAACAACTCTCCATCAACATCCCTCTTATTGGGACATTGGAGAAGATGCCAGGATATGTGAAGTTTATGAGGGATTTCATCATTAAGAAGTGCAGTATGAGTCAGGAGCTCTCCAAAGACCTTTAATGTTGTAGTGCAATCGCTACAAGTTCCTTAATGCAAAAGCTAGAAGAACCCGACGCTTTCACCACACCCTACACTTTTGGAGATTTCGAGTTTGAAAGGGCATTATGTGATCTTGGTTCCAGTATAAATTATAGATGGTAATGCAACGGGTTGGGTCAAATTTGAATGGGTTATAATGGGTCAAGATACTAAATGGTTCAAGGCCCAACCCAACCCAACCTAAATTTGCTTGGGTTAAAATGGGTTAGAGCCGGTCAAGACTCAACCCAACCCAATTTTTACTAAGTTTTGCTTATTTTATTTGTTCTTTTTCAGTATCTTCGTACTTAATTAAATTATATCTTTTTTATTATTACTATATAAAACATATCTAATTGAAAAAATAGTGTTTTGAAAATATTTTAACAAGATCTCTCAAGAATTAGTTCGGGTTGCGTATCAACCCAATTTTAAATGGGTTGAGATAGGTTGACTTGAGCTAATAATTGGGAGTTTTATTAACCTCCCCAAACTTTAATGAGTTGGGCTAGGTTAGGCTTAATGTTTCAACCCTAGTATAAATATAATGCCCCTTGCGGTCTTTAAGAAGCTAGGATTGGGAGCCCCTACTCCGACTAATATGTGGTTATTGATGGCTGACCGTACGGTGAAGAATCCTATGGGGATAATTTATGACATGCTCATCAAAGTTGAGAAATTCATATTCCCAATAGAGTTTCTGACCCTCAATTGCAAAGTCGACTTCAAAGTCTCAATCAACTTGGGAAGGCCCTTACTAGCCACTGGTCGAGCATTAGTAGATATGAAAGCTAGCCACTTAGGTTTGATTGAATGTCAAAGAAGTTGTTTTCAATATCTATCAGTCAATGAAGAGGCCAGATGACCTGAAGAAGGATGTTTGGGCACTTGCTAAAGTCTGAGTAACCAAGTTGTCCAAGTCATGCTGCGACAATTAATTAGGCGCTACTTTAGAGGTAACACCAAGATATTTGATGTAATGGTTGTAGTTGTATTTTGTTTTTAGTTTTTGGACTTGTATCTAGTTTAGTTTTTTGCATTTTGGATGTAATTTTGGACATTAAACTCGGTGCATATAGGATAACAGTGTGTTCCATGAAGAATGTGCAGGTACATGATTGAGTCAGCCATCCTTGACTGAAAAGGCACTAAGAAGTGCTTCTATGACTATTTCTACGTGGCATATGTAAATTTACAACTTGTGCACTCTCTCGTAGAATACTTCCAATGAGCAAAAAATTGTGCACTCTAGAGCATGAGCTAACTTTATGGCTCGTAGATAAAACTATGAGACATAAATAGGGCTTGTGGATCCTAGGTAAGTTTTCTATTTATTGGCTAACTGTAGAGGTTTCTATGACCAACTCTATGAGTTATACCCCATTTTATGACTCATAGGCTGGTCCGTGAAACAAGTCAGTAATACTAGGGTTTGGAAAATCTACAAAACCATGATTTACTAGAGATAAAACCCTCTACGGCTCGTAATCGTGGTTTTGTAGTGTCTGGGCCCATTAGTCTTAGACCGACTTGATCAACATATAAGTAGAGGGGTTAAATTTATTTAACCCCATTCTTTCACAAAATTACACATTAAAGCCTACAATCCCTACCTTTGGTCATTCGACCACCGATGACCGGCCATTCACCTAATTTCTGGGCAACTTTTTGATAGCCTTTTGGCAACCGTAGGGTTCCATCTCTTTGATTCTACCTTCAATTTTAACATCTTGACCATTTAATTTTGTAAGTTCTCGAACCTAAAAAACCTTTTTTATCACCAAAATTTGTGTGATTAAGTTGAAATTGATTGATGGGTATGGTAATTCAATAAATGAACCCATGTATGCCATTGTTGTGCTTAGAATTGAATTATGTACAAAGGTGCCAAAGTGTGAATATGTGTAAAACCTGAAAAATTATGTATGTTGCCTTGTCTTTACGTTTAAATGAAGCCATATGGAAATATATTTCTTGAATCTAATTGACTATGTGCATGAAAAAATTGTTGTGTGATGACATGTGTGTGTAGTCCGATGCCAATTCATTCAACTTGGGTCTGTTGGCTTAGGAAAACATGTAAAATAATATTTGATGGTATTTATGAAAGGATTTGCATTTGGGGTGGTGCATGTATGATTAAAGTCACGTGAGGGTATGTTTGTACTGCTTCGATGCTGAAATTTTTGTCAAAAGTATCATGTTTTGTCCCTCTTGATAGGCTTAGAAACTCAGGTTATGGTGTTTTTCTATCTTAAAGGGTCTTTTGCGGCCTGTGAAAACTTCCATGAGCTATAGTTGCTCGTGTGAAAATTTAGAAACTTGAAGTTTTTGAGAACCTATTAGATGAGACCTTCTACGAGTCGTAGAATATTCTATGACTCGTAGACAAGTCTCATGGATCCTTGCCTAAAATATTTTAAATACTGGAACACTTCTATGACTCAGTCAACAACTCGTAGATTTTTCTACTAGTCATAACTTGTCTTGTAAATGCAATTCTAGTAAGCAGAACTTTTGACCACTATTTCTACGAGGGCCTTCTATGGCTCGTTGTTTCTACAACAGCCCATAGAAGTGCCTTCGTAAACCTTTCTATGACCGAATTTGACTTACTTTGCTTTTCGATCTTTGACTTGTGAGGCTAATCATGTTTGCCAAATATCTATGTTTTAAGTACTATGGTCCTTAAGAAGATAGGATAAGATTTGAGTTATGCAGAGGAGCCTTAGGGATGAGATATTGAGGGAGCAGGATGCCACCGAGACTAGTGGATCACTTGAGGAGTTCAGCGTTCGACCTGACCCGGATGCTGATAGACCATATACATGGGCTGCCACTATACTTGGGCAGGCCTGAACCTAGACTATTTTTATTCGCACTCCTTAGTTTGGCAAGGTAGGAAACAATGATAACAACTCCATTCAAATGACTCCGTCCATAGAGGAGTCAAAGTCAAAGTTAGAGTAAGTATCTGGCGATAAGTCAGAGATAGAGTCTTTTGCTGTACCACCTTAGGCGTCAGCATCACCACCAGATGCTCTGTCCAGTTGGTGGTGTGTTGAGGGCATGCAGGACATATAGGTAGAGGGTGTTAAGACGAATGTGCAGGGAAAACTAGCGTATTCTTTTTTGAGGAGCCCCAAATCATAACCTTCAGACTAGACAGTGTCCCCCGTCTATTGGATACTATCAGCAGATATGGGCTCTAGTGATTGGCCAAAGAACTGGGGAAGTACTCCTCGACCATGGTTTAAGAGTTCTACACTTCCTACGTTGCAACAATACTTAGCACTCCTCCTAAGGGGAAGAAGCTCCTCGCTCAGCCCAGGCTGACACACATTAGAGTGAGGGGCCACATGTAGACATTTGAGAGACTACTATCTGCCGTATACTATTTGTGGCTGAGTTCCTAGCCCCTAGACCTATAATAAAGTATAACTTTAGGTTGGAAGACTAGGGATGAGTCCTTGACTAAACACTAGAGTTGGAAGCTGGCTAGATGAGATAGTTGGTAGCATAGATTGCTGAGCACGGTCGAACCCTGCATGGGTAGCCACTTCTTCTGAGGCCATTGTGAAGTCCTCCCTTCGCTTCCCCACAAAATTTTGTAGACCATTATGAGGTCATGTTTCTGACCTATATTTGCAGATAACACCTTGATGCTAAAATATATCATTTTAGTTGTCAGTATCTTGGTTAGCTATGAGATCAATTGGGCCAGCCTCATTGCAGAGCAGATTCACAAGGCAACCTTGAAGAGGTCTACCTCTATACCTTTCCTTACTTGATCTATAGAATCTTCTTAGAGTTGGGAGTGGAGAGTCTATATCACTTATAGTCATTTATTAAGGTCCACTGCACTATGGATGCTAGCCTGATGAAGGCTGAGGATAATTTGGTGGCACAGTGGTGAGCACTACACCAGCCAACTTAGATGCCCAAGATGTTTACAATAAAGCCACCTTCTGAGGCTCCACCCATCACTACTGTTACTATTACTACTAAGGAGAGAGCCCCACAAACTGAGATAGATATGGAAAAGGGCCCATAATTACTACTCCTGCCCCACCAACCATCCCTACACAGACAACACCTGCCGAATTAGTCTATGTGTCAGCGACATCCATTCAGGCCATGGAACAGTGAGTGGCCCATACTGAGTCCCAGTTGACTAAGTTTAGTAGATCAGCCCCTAGGTCTACCATACTATTACAGAGTCTAAGGGACATGTGCAGGCATTCATGGTTGCTATTATTCAAGACCAAATTACAGTTGTGGATGCTCACATCAATGCTTTTGAGTTGCGAGTCCAGTAGAACCTAAGCATGACATGACCAGTAGATATGACAACCCTATAGACAGAGATTTAGCAGCTCTGAGATGACATGATAACAACTTTGGCTACATCAGTGGAATTTCTATAGACTGCACCCCCGGTGCCGATGGTAGACTTGTTCCTCCTAAGGAGCCCTCACACCCTTCCCCTCTGAAGAGGCCTCACCCTGATGATGATCCAAATGCAACAAGTTTGCATATTGGGCTGACAGAGGAGTAGGAGGTAAAGCTTACTGTGATGTGATCGAAGCAGGAGTAGCAATTGAGGCAGGCTCGAGAGCTTGAGAGAGTGAGAAGTGCTGGCCCCTTCGGATATTCTTCTACAACTGATGTTGCCACCAGGTAGGTTGAGGATGGCCAGGCTTAGCCAGAGGCTGGTATTAAGCGCCCAAATATGTTCTTCTTGACCCTTGTGCTTTATATTATATTTTTCATGTGCATTAAGGATAATGCACCTCTTTTTCCCATGGATATTTAGTTTTTATTGAACTAACATGTTTAGGATGTGTAGGTAGCATATAATACTAATATCTATTGCGTATATATGTTTTTGTGTGAAAAATAATACCTACTAAAATTTTGTTAGTCCTGATAGCAACCATGCATATTGGATTGATAACAACGCTTATTATGATAAGTGAGGATAACATTGCGATGAACAATATGATCAAAACGTTTGCGTTGATTGTGTAATCAGTGTCATGTGAGTGTGAGCTTACTTTGCTAAATGCATATATTATGCTAGAATTCAAAACTTGCCCTATTTCTCTGACTTAGATTGTAGCTTAGTTGGTTAGGAGAGATCTTTGGCTGTTGTTCATAATAGTCCACCGAGCCAAATGACCAACCAAAAGTGTGAAATATCCCTTGATCCTAATGTTGAGCCTTACATTTACCTTTTCTTTATACAAAACCTAAGTTACCTAGCCATATTAGATATAAAGTCATGAAATTGGCCCTTGTCCTTGAACATTGTGCACCTTAACTATGCCAAAGAGCCTAAATTTAAGGTGGCTACCGAAAGTTGCCTTGGTTCTTCGGTTGGATATTATGCACGTCGACTCAGGCCAAATGCCTAAATTTAGGGTGGCTGGTGTAAAGGTAAACACAAAATAAGGGGAAAAACCAGTAATATATAGAAAAGAAGATAAAAATGTATGCTTGGTGCAAGAAAAAATGAGTGATGCCTAAGCAATGAACTAAAAAGAAATATTATGTGAAAATAAAAGTCGAAAAGCAAAAAATTGAGAATAAGGCACCCCAAAAGCTTGAAATAGGAGAAAAGGAGAATGAGCTGAAAACATAGTGTTGGTGGGGCAAAAGTGTAGAAAGAACGTATTGTCAAGGAGGGCCTTTAGTCACTATGTTCCCAAAATTTCATATCAAAGCCCCTTGAGCCTACATTACAAGCCACTAAAGTCCTAAAGTGATCCTAGTCCAAGTAGTCAAAGGTCATAGTCATGAGTATAGAGGCAAATACATGGTATTGAGCATGGTATTTGAATGTCTTTTGAGAGTGTGAATGACTTTGCATAGTCCCAAGCATTGAATCTAAAAATATCATTATGAGAAAGATATGAGACTTTTTTCTGCGAGGGAACTTGCATTGTATTGTTGGCATTAGACTAACTCAGTGATTGTGGCTTGTCAATAATTACCTTGCCTATCACAGTTGCATTGTTGCATATGTTGATCTGTATTGGTTTGTTGTCTAGCTATCTAATATGTCTTTAAAGTGGTGTGGGTATCTACGCTTGAGTTAGATGTGATGTATGCCATTAGATTGAGGTTTGTGTATTACTGTACTGCTAATGTAGATTGAGTTCATCGCTTAAGGACAAACAACAATTGTCAATTAAAGGTGTTGATGTGTTGTCAAAATAAAACACTTTTGATGCTTAAAACATGGGATGCAATATTAGTAGATTTGATGTGCTTTTATGTTTGTTTTGCCGGATTATAAGGTTGCTACAAATTTTGGACTAAGTGTGCAGAATTTGCTGAAGCAAACAGTTCAGGAGACCTTTTACGGGTCGTAGTAAATTCTATGGGACCGCAGATATGGTTTTGTATGCATATCTAGTGAAGTGTAATTTTCTAAAGTCAAGTCTACGAAACATGCAGATGAGCCATAGACTTGATGTCGTGCCCTGAGGAACAAAAATAGGGATTTGCTAAAAAGTCATCAGATGAAACCCCTACAGGCCATAGAACTTTATACGGGTCGCAGAACGGTGTCATATAACTCAACCCCAAATTCGAAGAAGTAATCTAAGAAAGCCCGACTACGGGCCGTAAAACATTATACGACCCATAGAAGCTATCATAGAGTCAGCTGGCCCAGTTCTCCTAATCTATTTTGGTTTTGTATTTTATAGAATATAAATAAGTTTTTAGGTTATTTTTCATAACGTTACATAACAATAGAGAACACAGAGAGCTTGAGAGAAACACTTGTAAAACTATATTTTGTCTTTTAATTTGAATCTTGTGATTCTTGGTGAAGAGTTTTGATTCCTTGTGCTTAATTCTCTTGTGTAATTGCTTAATTATGTTATTTAAATTCATAATTCTTGCATCTACACTGATCATGAGTGGCTAAATACATAACTAAGGTTATGGGAACTATGAAGAACTAACAAGGTAAGATTAGATAATCCATAATTCTTGAAAAGTGTTCATGCATGTATTAATTAACTTTCTTCAGTTTGAATGCTTCTTAACGGTGGCGAACATTAGAACTCACCTATGTTACTGATTGGATCAAGATAGTAATGAATAGGAAAAGAGATTAATTGACAGGGTTCAATTGATGTTTCTCGTCTAATCAATCGAACTGCACAAAGGGGAGGTTATACTAGAACAATAGGTAAGGGTTAGTAATGCCACATTACGGGGTTGGACTAAATCACATAGTGAAATTCATCTCTTGCCTGGGCCAAAGGGTTTGCTAAACTTAACTTACCGTTCTGCATGCTACACGCTTGAAAAGAGTTTGATTATCTGAGTTAGGGAATCATGGGGAACATAATATCCTAGTTACTCTTCGTACTGATTTAACACTCATCATAGATTTGAATTACTTTCCATAGTTGTTACAACCCCCGCTCCCTTTTGGGGAGATAAGCAGGTTAATCAGCCAGAATTGTCTTGAATTCTTTTAAGTCTTCATATTCCCTATGGGATCGACTCTAAACTCGATTAGGTTATATATCTTGACAACAACCAGTTTAGCCTAAAAAAGTAGGTGTAGCTTGGGCGACATTATGGTTTCTGTTGGCACTTTTTGGGAAGGGTATTTCTATTTATTCTTATCCCTTTTAATTAAAACCCATAGCATTTTGGACTTGTTTTAGGCCCCTTATTAGTAACATAAGGGTATTACTCCTCAAAAACACTTAGAAATTCTAGAGAGAATCAAGGAAGGGGAGAAAGGTAGGGTTCCAAGCACGTGAATAGAGGTTTTCTAAGAGATTACTGTTCTTCTAAATTTCTAAGTATGTGAGTCTAAATTAAAACTTGGGGTTTATTCCCCCAAATGCCCTTATTCATAATGATAGCAAGATTTCAAATGTTTTGAGTCCCTATATAGGATTCGTTGAATGTTTTATTGCAAATTATGTACACTCTATATATTTTCATATGTTAATGATCATCATAAACCTAATTTTACTGATTAAATGCTTTTCATGAGTTATTTTAGAAACCTTATACATATTACTTTATAAAAGTTTGTATGAATAAACCTATGGATTGAGTGTAGAGCCTTGATTTGAGAATATTGAATGTGATTGACCATGATGTTAAGTTGATAGAACTTGATGGTCTCATGAGTCTTCAAATTTGAACTCTAAGATTTGCATAAACTGAGAGCTCTCTTATGTGATTGTCTATTTTCTCTTGAAAGATTAACTTAATAAAATTGATGAGTTAAAAAAGTCCATTAAGAGACTCACTTATTTGTTAATTGGAGTTGATCGATGTTTTATGAGGATTGAGTCTTAGGAGGAGTATTGAACACCAAATTAGGTAAGAGTAAGTCCAACTTGAACTCACTAACTGTGTCAGAAAACATAGGAGAGGATTGATTTCACTAAGTTGAAGGTTTCCTTTTTGGTAGTTCTTGGAAAGAATAGAGGACTCATTTGATTTGATCCGATTCACTATTGATTGATTCGCTATTTACCCTCGCAAGTGCTGAGCAATTATGGCAACATCAATGAGATTTCTATACGATCATTGGCTCATAGCTGATTCTTGTTAAATAAAAGAAACTCCTAGATAGGTTCGACATAGCTAGTACTCTGATTTGATCAGATTGATTTGGATTGTATTGATTGGTCATTGTCCACTCTTTATTCTTGCTTTAGATAGACATTTGACATGCTAATTGAGTTCTTATCTTTTGATTTGAGTTATCTGAGTTGATAGTATTCTACTTTGAAGCATGTTTCCTTTAAACATTTTACCTACTCGTACATTCTACATACTAATGTCTATTTGGAATACATCATTTTATGATGCAGAGACAGGTACTAGCGATCATCAACAAGCTCTTCTTTGAGGATCTTCCCTACTATTCAGCTGATTGGTAAGTCCTCCTTGGTATTAGAGGATGCACATTATTTATTTTATTTAGCTTTCATATTTAGCCTTTTGACTTACTATTTTTTTGATTTGAGGTAGGCATGGACCTTTCATTAGCACCATTGAGTAGTTGATAGAGGCTTCAAAGACTTGACTCCATTTGCTTGATTGGTTATTGTGTTGAGCTAGTTCCTTTCATACTAGCCTTATTGATTTACTTAGATCATTTATATATTGAGATCATCTATATTTTATTTATGTTGTCTTTCGCTGATGTCTTATTTATTAATTGAATGAACATGATGAGGCCATGTGGTTTGCTTGGGGACTAGCAATAGTCTCCAGGTGATGGCCACGTCTAAGATACCTTCCCCGGGCATCACAAATTTGTATAAGAGCACAATTTTCAAGTGTCCTAGGAAGTCTATGAAGTCGTGTGTAGTAGAGTTTTGTTTAAGGGTGTGTTGTGCAAGACATATTTTAAGTAGGAGGCTATAGGACATTAGGATAAGTTACACTTCTTTCTTATTCTGATTCATGTGATAGAGTTAAACTCTATGAAAGCTCTCTTCTAATCTATGCATTACCTATTTGCAGAACTGCGACTATACCTCCAAGTATAGATATTAGAGGAAGTGGGCGTCTGGTTAGGCAGATTGCTAACCCACCTGAGCCCCAGATTTAGGATGTGCCCATTGGTCCAACCATCCCTGAACAGCCACCTCAAGCTGACATCTCAAATGCTGAGCTTCGCTAAGCCATCCAGTTTTGGCCCAGGCTGTGACTACACCTGTTGCTAGATAAGGACCATGAAGACAAGATGTTCTTGACATATCTAGCATTTGTGAGTTCTTAAGAATGAATTTACGTGAGTTGACAAGCTCTACGCTCAATGATGATCTTGAGAACTACATTGATGAGCTACAAAGAGTGTTCCAAGTGATGTATATAACCGAAGTAAATAAGGTTGAGTTGGTTGCCTATTAGCTCAAAGGTCTTTCCAGGCTGTGATATGACCATTGTAAGAAGAACATAGGTGAGAGGGCCTTGGTTTGGACTTGGACAATGTTTGAGAAAGCTTTCTTGGGGCGCTTCTTTCCTATAGAGCTGAGAAAGGCCAAGGTAAGAGTGTTCTTTAATCTAAAACATGGCTCTACAATGGTGAAGGAGTGATGTTGCCCAAGTTACACCTCCTTTTCAGAGGATAAAGTGGCCGTTGTCAAGATATAAAACCTAACTAAGGTTAGGGTCGAGCCCTAGGAAATACATAGACTCAAGAAAAATTCACCAATAAGCAATCCAAGTAGTTAACCAACTCAATTCCCCGAAAGGGGGGGGGGTTGCAATATTCAATAAGAAAATAAACTAAACTATCACAAGATACAATCAATAATAGAGAGAAACTAGGGTATTGTGTTCCCCATAATTTTCCAACTTAGTATCATCGGTTGACCCAATTCTTGTCAATTGTAGCGCATGCAGGATGGTAATTTATGTTCACCAAACCCTTTGGTCAAAGGTGAGAGGTGACTTTCACTATGTGACTTGGCCTATCTCCATAGTGTGCAATACGAACCATTACCTATAAGTCCTATTACAACCTCCCCACGACCTAGTTCTTTTGATTAGACGAGAACATATCAATTGAATCCTGTTAATCAATATCTTTTCCTATTCATTACTACATTGGTCTAGTCAGTAACACTATGCAAGTTTTTATGTTGGCCACCACTAGAAAACATACAAAATGAAGAGAATTGATTAATACATGCATATAACCAATCCAAGAATGGTAAATTATTCGGGTTTGTTTTGTTAGTTCTTCATAGTTCCCACAACCCTAGTTGTGGATTTAGCTACTCATTGTATGTGTAGATGAAGAAATTATGAATTGAGAAAACATAATTAAGCACTTACACAATTTCATTGAGCACAGGCGAATCCAAGATCAATGATAATCACAAGATTGAAGATCAAATTTAATCTCAAGTGTTTTCTCACAATTTTCTTTCCCAATTATTGAGTTCTCTAAGTACAAATCCTCAAGACTATGAATAATGACGTCCTCCTCAGATAAATAACCTAAAAGTACTATTTTTAGTAATTATAATTAAGTCCTCAATAAATTAGAAAAGCTGGTTGGCAAACTCCACAAAAGCTCTCTACGGCTCATAGTTTGATTTATGGCTCATAGTTGAGGTCTCGTAATTAGCTTCTGGGATTTTGGAGTTCTCTTCTATGACACCACTTTATGACTCATAAAGTGATTTATAACTCATACTGCATGTTTGTAGACTTCAACTTCATCAAATTGTCCTTCAATGGAAATCTTCATGGAACCTATCTATACGACTTGAAGAATGCTCTACGACTTGTATGCATGTCTTATTAAGCTGATCTTCGTAAATTCCAGTGACTTGAAGAAGTTACTGGATGTCTCGAAAACCAGCAACTTCTGCAATATTTCTACAAATCATGGCCAACCTGTAATCCTACAAATCTAAACACAAAAACACATAAAATCAACAATTATCACATTAAGAACATACAAAATCCTATGTTTTAAGCATCAAAAGTGTTTTATTTTGACAGTACATCAACACCCTCAACATAAAATCATTGCTTGTCCTCAAGCGATGACTCAATCTATATAGACAACACAGTAACACACAGACCTCAACTCAATGACATATATCATATACATCTCAAACTCTGATACCCACACCAACTTTTCAAATAGGATAATACAACAATTTATCCAACTAAAGCAAACTAGTGGATGTGACAAAACAACTATGACAAACAAGGGGCTATCGATAGTATACAATCACTGAACAAGTCAAATGCTAACAAGGCAATGCAAGTGCCCTCAAAGAAAGAAGTCCCTTATTTGACGGTGAATGATGATTTCATGCTTAACCTTGGGACTGCGCAAAAACAAATCACTCTTACAAAAGATATTTATGCATAATGACTAATACCATAGGCTTACCCCTATACTTATGACTCAGAACTTCAAGTAATTGGAACAGGATTAGTTTAGGTCTTTCTAGGCTTGTACCGTAGGCTCAGGGGGATTTGGTATGATATTTTAGGAAACTAAAAGGCCCTTCTTGAAACTACGTTTTGCTATACTTTTGCCCCAACAACTCTGTCATTTTCACCTTATTCTCCTTTTTTTCCTTATTCAAGCTTTTCCAGGTTCTTTCATCTCATTTTTCAGCTTTTTGCCTTGTTTTTACACTTCGTTTTCCTTTTTAGCTCAATCTAAGGCATGTTTTATTTTTCTTGCACCTGGTACATGAGTTTTCTTCTTTTCTCCTCCTTCCTAACTCACCCCTTTATTTTTGTGCTTTTACCCTCACACCAGCCACCCTCAACTTAGGTTTTTAGCCTGTGTTGAAGTGCACAATATCTATTCTCCGAACTAGGGCCACTTTTGGTAGCCATGCTCAACTTAGGCTTTTTGCCTCAGTCAAGGTTCACAATGATCAAGGCAAGACTAGGGCCAATTTCAAAATTTTTTACTAGATAAGGATAGGTTAATTAGGTGTTTAGAAAGAATTGATACATGTAAGGCTCAAATATTTGGAACAAGGGATATATCATCATTTGGTTGGTTATTTTTAGGTTAAGGTGGACTATTTCAAAACAAAGGCCAAAGATCCTTTCCTAATCCATTTAATCTACAATCTAACTTAGAGTAACGGGGCAAGTTCTGAATTAGTACAATACATGAATCTAGCACAATAAGCTCACACTCTCATGGCATTGCATATATTATCAGCAAAAGACTCATAGATCATGCTTTCTATCTCAATTTAACCTCACCTATCAGAAAAGATATTGTCAAACACTTAAACATGCATAGTTACTATCTAACTACAAATAAATTTTTTATGATGGGTATCATTTTTCAAAATAAAACACAAAAACATGCAATATGCCACAAGTATTAGTTCTATATGCTACAAATATTATCTAAACATCCAAAACATGCTAGTTCAAAAACAAAAAAATAAATATCCACAGGAAAAAAAACACAGGCAAGAAAACATGAGGATAACAAATTAGGGTAGTTATGGACCATAAGCTACTTGACTTCATTGAGGTCCATAACTACCCATACCCCATTGAAAAAGATGTGTATTGTCCCTACACAAAATCAAGCAAAAATAGAATGTAAGAAGTCAAAAATATACCTGGGTGCCTAAGCATAAAGGTTCATATTGGGTTACCTCCTAAGCAGCGCCTGATTTGTTGTCGCGGCAGGACATAGATAGCTTGAATACTTAGACTTCCTCAAGATTCTATTCCTTCACTGTCTTGATATCTTCCACATTTCCAAGGTATGGCTTGACTCTTTGGCCATTTACTTTGGAAGTTCCTCCATTCCATCTCTCCAGTTCAATGGCTCCATGATCAAAGACGTGTGCTACTCCAAATAGTCCCAACCATCTGGATCTGAACTTCCTAGGGAACAACTTTAGTATTGAATTATATAACATCACCAAGTCCCCTGGTCCAAATTGGTGGTTCTCTATGCGGGTCATGCTGCAACTTTATTCTTTGTTTATAAAAAGGTGAGCTCTCATATCCTTTCAATAGAAATTCATCAAGCTGAGTCAGGCTGAGTGTCATAAACTTCCACGGACCCACTTTGTTGGGTCTGATTCTCATTCAAGTGCTCATAATTAGTAGGCTCATCTCTGAGCTACCTATTAAATGACTCAATCTGAGCTAGGTTGACCTTTGGGGCCATAGTATCTGAAAATTAAGCACAAACAAAACACTATAAGCCCCAACAATCGACAAATGAAAACAAGAAAAACATGAAAATTCTCTTGGATTAGTTGCACATAGATGATAAGAGGGCTAGGTACGACTCATAGTTAGAAGAATGATCATACTGTGGTCACGTAAACTAGAAGTGCAAAACAAATCAGAACACTGGAATATTGTACTAGACCCAGTTATGACTCATAACATTGGTTATAGGTTGTAAACAGGTTTCGCATAAAGTTCCAAGGAGCAAATTCAACATAGATAGGAGTCCTTGAGACCTATCTACGACTTGTAGAGGGATCTATGACTCATAGATAGTCTCGTATAATGAGTACATAGGAATTTTAAGTCACTATAACTTCCCACGAGAGGCAATTAGGACTCGTAGACCTATCTACAAGTCGTAAATGACTCCTATAAATAAGAAACAAAAAGTTCCTAAAATAACTCAACTCATCATATAGAATCTATGAACGATTTAAATATTAACCTATCAGCATCGAAGCAAGTATTCAAGCACTCATATTTCAAACATATGACCCAAACCCTAAATATCATTTCAAAACAAATTTACCCCATCGAAAAGGATATAACAATCAATACGTAATCATTCATCCTCTCCCAACTTATTCAAACTTGCACCTATATCAACACCCCCAAATCATATACAGAGATCACTCAATCACATTCAAAGTCATTTAGGTAATAGTTTAAAAAGTACAACAAGAATTGATCAACCTATGGTTCCAACTAAATCAAAGTAGCCCAAACACAATCGTTCCCCTATGCAATTGTTCTAAAAAAATCATTCACGAACAAATATCAATCATTCACTCAAATAAGGGACATAATAATCATGGGTATTAATGTACACTATCACACAAATAACATTTGACTTAGGGCATAAGCAATTAATCAATTCCTACCACCCTTATTCTTTCATAACATTTCTTATTCAATAAAGAATCAAATGCCCATTACATCAACTAATCCTTATTCATCCACTCACACTTTCAAAATCAAAGTAAATGAAGAGGTTAAAGCTTAATCAAGAAACTTACCAAGTCTGTAGATGAACTGGAGAAAGCAAAATGAGAAGAAAGAATTGGGATAGTCTTTACTAATTAGGGTAAACTTACAAAGTCTCTAGATGACTCATAGAAACCCTAGTTGTCAGAATATGCTTGCCGAAAGTGGGTTGCCTATGCCGAAAAATTGATCATAAATGGGAAGTGGGAAAAGATTGGGGTAACCTTTGGTAATTACGGATAAGAATGGGGTCAAAATAATTTTGACTCCCTTTTTATACTTTACCGAGTTACCCTTAGAAATGACAGAGTTAGGTCTATGAAACCCTGACTATGAGTCATGACTTGGTCTACGTCTCATTGGTCCTAGTCTCGTAGACTACTCAATGGTTAGAAAAATTTGAAAACATACATGGTTTCTATGAACACCTTTCATGACACATAGTGTAGACTAAGAGTCGTAAAGTTGGCTCATAAATGGAGTGCACTTCTAACCTTCTCACTGTAACTCTCTATAAGATGGGATTATGACTCATAAAGTGCAATACGACTCGTAAGCCTATTTGTAGAGACTGCATCAGATGCAATTCTCAGCAAAAATTGAAATCTTTATCCTAAACCTCTATGCTCCTCACAAAATGCACTTGCACCTTAAATGCAACAAACCCAACGTCAAAAATACCAATTAAAACACAAATAAACAATCAACCCAAAATTCAAAAATTGAAAATAAACGCAAATAAGCTAAAACATGAAAAATGCTTGGGTTGCCTCACAAATAGCACAAGATTTATTATCGCAACACAAATTAGTCATCTTGAGTACTCAAAATTTCTCAACTTTTGGGGAATGCTTGTCATTAGACTTTGTCTCTTTCATCATGCTACCTTGTCTTTGATCCAACTATGCTAAGATGAGTAAGTTGTTGAATTACCATTGTATGTTGATTAACTTTGTAGTTTATCTTAATAATGTCGAACTTGATCTCTTTAAAGATTTTCTCTTACGTATCTGCCCTTTTTACTAACTAGGCTAGCATGTCTTCAACTCTAGAATTTTATCTCCTTTATGGTGATGGTGTGGTAGCATGAACCAGTTGCTCCTATCACACTCTTCCTTATGGCTTCCATCCTTGGTATGGTGGCTGCCGCGACTACTCCTTGGAGTATTTAGACTTTATGCCTATTCCATGAGCATCTCCATATTTGCTCTATTTTATTAAAGCATTTGGAAGATTTCTACATTTATCTTTGCTTGCTTAATGTTTCGATCAGAAGAATCCATGTAACTAGTTTGTTGCCTATGTATAGGTCTATACACATAGTAGTGTCAGCCAACTTGTCCACCTATTCAACAACTTCTGTGAATGGTTTCCCCAAGACTGACCCTCTCATAAGAGAATTTGCATACGCTTGATTATATGGGTCTAATGCTCGGTAGAAACTCACCACTAGTGTTGTATCAAAAATGCCATGGTCTGGAGCACTCATTAAGCATCTTTTGTACTGCTCCAATGAAGAATAGAGTGAGTCACTAGGAAATTGCTAGAAACTAATGATTCGGTCCCTCTGCTTAAAACTATTTGACCTAACAAAGAACCTTTCTAAGAAATCCCTTTAAAATTCCATCCAACTAGTGATCACACCTTGTGGAAGTTCATATAACCACTATGCTGCATTTCTTGTGAGAGAAAATGGAAAGACACGAAGTCCCATAGTATCAATAGACAGATGCTGAGGGACCGCTACACCCCTGCAAAGATATACGACATAGTATAAATGGCCATATAGATCTTTGGAAGGCAGGCCTGCAAACAAACAACAGTCCTGCAACCTTTATTAGCTCATTAGAAACAGTCAACTTTGAGTTAGCAGGTAAAGGCGGCAACACAATAGCTCTCGGGATGTTAACATTATTTTAAGCCATTTGTCTTGTAATCCACTGAACCTCTAAATAAATTATAGCTAAGGGAATGCCTTCACTCCTTGTATTGGTCATACAACACCTAGTATACCCTGGAGAGATACTAAACAATAAAAACAAAAACAAAAGCATGAACTAAGAAATTAACACTTGAATTACACTATTAGTGAATCCAAATCAAAGTCTCATCGTGTTCCTCGGTAACAATGCCATTTTTCTTTGATCACGCTCATAATACGCCTCTATGTCAAGGTCAATGCGCTCTTCTATCTACTACACTTAACCAAGGTTAGGGTTGAATCCTACAGGGAATACGGGACTTTTGGAACTTGGTTCACCAATAATCACTTACGAAGGTGAAGGTCAAATTTCACTATAGGACTTAGCTGGTATCCATAGCATGCCAAACTAACCATTAACCATTGTATTAGTCAACCTCCCTTTGGCTGGGTTCAGTTGATTAAACGAGAACGAATCATTAAATTCTGTTAACTATTCTCTTTTTCTATTCATCACTACCTGGATCTGGATCTTGACACAAGGCGAGATCTAATATTGGCCACTATTAGATAATATGCAAAATAAAGAGAAATGGATAATAAAAGTAAATACCCAACTCAAGAATTGCTCAATATCCGAGTTCTCTAAGTTAGATTCTTATGGTCCCCACAACCCTAAGTTATGGGTTTAGCTACACATGGCTTGGGAAAATGAATGAACAATAAATATAGAAGACATAGTTAATCACTTACCTAAAGATATTGAAGAATAATTAAAACCACTTTGAATTTAGAATCACAAGCTTGAAAGATGTATTGAATCCACAAGTGAATCTAATCTCCAAAGATAAACCCTAAAAATACTACTAAAATTTTGTGCTCTCTGTTCCTGGAAAATGTAACTCCCCTAATTTGTGCAAAAGCTACTACTAAATACCTAAAATATTCTATTTATAGTATTTACAAACAAGTTCCTGAATTAATTAGAAAAACTACTTCAAACCTGATACGAGTCATAGGTACGACTCATAACTAGGGTCACGAGCATTAATCGGGCTTTCATGGCCAGCCTCTTGCATCTTTGACTTCACTGATATGAAACACCTTCAAGAATTACAGTCTTATCTATGACTCATATTAACTTCTCATAGTCCACATTTGGATCACTGGGTCCAAGTCTAATCAACACTAGAACTTTTTAGAAGACCTCCTTTTATGACTTGTAAAGGATACTATGACTCATAACTGGGTCTTGTGTGGCCGAGCTTCAGTTTTTGCTTGAACACTAGAATCCTCCATGATACTAATGTTCATACTCCAACAGTAAAGCAGTCCCTATCAAGTATAAATAAAATGACCCCAAAAAGTGCCCTTAGATGTGCCTCGAAAGTGCCCATAATCATAATTTTCATATATCTTAAAATCAATGTGTGATATCAAAAATTCATCTTCATATTCTTAATAAGGGAAAAAATTGAGTCAAAAATGAGTCTAACCCCAATTTTAGAGCAACCACATCAAAATTTTATTTTCCATAATTTTCAAATTCCAGTGATGATCCGCACCCCTGACGCGATGCGGCTAAGGCACAAATCAGTGTTAATTTTGGCCAATTTTGTCATTTCTATCTAAGACTTTGGGTCTTAGGCCTAAGCCTTCCCATACGTAGAAACACCTATACTTAGTCATTTTTCAATCGCATATCATACAAGATATTCCCAAAACATTCTCAAACACTTAGAAAAATATTTCACTCAAGATCATGGGGTCCAACTCATTCCGAATCTTAAGGAATTCACTCAAGCTTTAAGTTCTCAATCAAATCTTCATCAAGGGATTCTTCAAAGTTGAGGTATGTGGGTTTCAACCATTGGGTCCTTTCACCCATAATGCCCAAGCTCTTTTTTTTTTTTTTACATAAATTGCATGTTTCTAAGTTGATTTACCTATGGTTCTTCTTATTATGAATTTGAATATGAACTATGTTGGGGTTTTGTAAAAGTATGACTGTTTAAGCATATTTTGAGCTATGAATTTATGACTTACTTTGAGATTTGATGAGGGGTTTCAATGTATGTTGCAAGGTGGTATTACCAAGTGCTGGTGGGTTGATTTACTTCATGTTTTCTTGCACGATTTCACTCTTGAATTGCATGATTTTACAGTAGCAATACACCCCCCAAGTGTTTTGATAAAATATCCGGTTTAGGATTCTTGAGCTATTGATGATCTAATGCATGGCCTATGAGTCAAGTGACTTTATTATGATGAAAGTATTGTATAAATGTGTTGCTTTCATAGAAAGTATCCATAGTATTGCAAGTGACCATCCCATAGATGAGGGGTATGTACCTCATCCACCTTGTCGGATGATGGCAATCCTGTGCTACCAAAGATGACGAGTACGCACCTCATTCACCATCCAAGATGGTGGTATACCTTGGATACTAAGTACTATGTTACTTGGTCTAAGAAGATGGTCTCTTCCTACACATGTAATGTGTCCTATATAAGCTTGTTTTACTTCAAGCATTGTTCATGCATGACATGTTGCTAATATACTATCTGTTGCTTATGATTATGCATTTTGAGTATGTTGCTATCTCTTTTTGCATTACATCCTACATACTTAGTACATTTAAATGTACTAACATATTCTCTATTGAAACTACCCCAAAAAGTGCCCAAAAATGTGCCTCAAAAATGCTAGAATTGTAATTTCCATATATCTCAAAATTCATGCGTGATTTTAAAAATCTAACTTCATATTCTTGATCAGGGGGTCACATTGAATGGAAATTAGGTCTAACCCCAATTTTAGAGCGAACGATTCATAAATTCAACTTTCCAAGTTTGACGAAAAACAGTGTCCAGGCGCGTCAATAGCGCGACACACGTCAGTGTATTTTGCTACCTTGTTTTTTTATCCGATCCAAGCCTTTTGAGTCTTGGGCCTAAGCTTTCCCATTCATAAAAATATCTACACTTAGCCTTATTTCACCCTTATATCATTCAATACATTCCCCAATACTCGCTCAAGCACTTAAACTAATATTTCACTCCTAAATTAAAGTCTAGAAAATCATCCGGATCCTAAGTTTCTCATTCAAGCTTCAAGTCTCCAGTTTCAATATTCATTAAGACATTCTCCAAAGTCAAGGTATGTGGGTTTCTTTCATGGGTTCCCTTAACCCATGATGCCCAAGCTTCCTTTTACTTAAAATTGCATGATTTAAAGTTTATTTACTCATGAGTCTTACTTATTATGAAATTCACTGCACACTATGTTGGATTTTATGAAATTGTGATTATTTTAGCATGTTTTGAGCTATGAATCTATGATCTATGGTAAGATTTGATGAAGGGTTTTAAATCTCAATGAAGGATTTTGTTGTATATTGCTAGAGGGTGTTACGAAGTATCTATTGATGGTTTTACATTGGATTTTCTTGCATCGTTTTCCTCTTGAATTGCATATTTTTACACTAGCACTATACACTCTTCAAGTGTTTGATAAAATATGCGATTATGGATTCTTGAGTTGTTGAAGGTCTAAAGCATGACATATGAGTTAAATGACCTTATGATGATGATAGAAATGTTTGTATGAGTTATTATCATGAAAACGTGCCTATGGTGTGGCAAGTACATTGTTGGATTCCTATGTTTGTTGTGTTCTTGAGAAAATGGAGAAGGCCCTTCCTTGATACTTGAAATATAATGGTTTGATGAGCTAGTTCTATGATTCCCACCGAAAAAATCATATCGTAGGGTATGGATATCCTACCAAAAAGTCCATGCCATAAGGTGAAATGACTAATGGTGCCTACCTAAAAGATCATACCATAAGGTGTGGATACTCTACTGCAAAGGCCATTCCGTAAGGTAGAAAGACTAATGATTTTCACCGAAAAGATCGTATCGTAAGGTATAGACATTCTATCGAAAAGGCTATGCGGTAAAGTATAATGAATCCTGGCTCCTACCCAAAAGATTATATCATAAAGTAGAGGACATCTTATACTACCTATCAAAAAGACTATGTCGTAAGGTAGGGGTATTGATAACACTCTCCAAAAATGTTATACTGTAAGGCGAGTGGGTGTTATTTGTCCCATTTCATGAAGGTTAGTAAAAAGGGTTTGAGTATGTATTCCATATTTAGTTTATATTCCTTGATCATGATTTACAAGCATGTTTTACCTTAAGCATTGATCATGCATGCCATATTGATGTTATATCTATCCTTTGGTTATAATTATGCATTTCAATTATGTTGCTGATCCTTTGCTAGCATTGCATCCTACAAACTTAGTATATTCAAATATACTAACACATACTCTATGCCTATATGATGTTACCATGTACGAACCAGAGCTCTATTTGGTCATCCTACACCTCCACATGGCTAGTGGTATCTATTCAAGTTAGTTGGTAAGTCCTCCATTTTGGGGATGATGTATATGATCTTATGTTATACTTTAAGACTATCTTACTTTATGTATGTATTGACTATGAGGGTGAGCCTGGTTACTTTCTTTGGCCCCCACTCTTATCTATGTAATGGAGGTGTTATTGGACAAGTTATGTAATTATGCTAGCAGACTTGAATCTCTCATTTCTTGATGTTTATGGTATTAAAAAGGCACTTACTCCCACTTTCCCCATTTTGTTTATCATCTCTTATTGTTGATTCAAATTGCTTCCATGACCAAGGATATGTAATGATATCTGAAGAGGCTTGTTTGGGGTTATTTTGGGTTCTCCATTTGTCGGTCACGACTAAGCCCTAGGTTCGGGTAGTGACATGTATGCCTACATGATGTTACAATGCAGGATCCGAAGCTCCACATGATTATCCTGCTCATCCACATGGCTAGTACTATCTCCTTAAAGAAAGTTTGGTGAGTCCTCAACTCTGAGGATGATATCTTTAAAGAAAAGTTGGTCGGCAACAGTTATGGTTTGTAGGTATGACTCATAGGGTGACCTACAAGTTGTAATCGGGATTTTGTAGTTAGCACTTGTTATTTTAGATTTAACTACTATGATCCATACTACGAGTCATGATGTGCATATGAATCATACCGTGGGCTCGTATGGCTGAACTTCAATTTGTCAAATTTTACTTTTTGGAAGCTATTAATCACTACTGTCATCCCCTCTGAGTCTTAACTTGGGTTGCGACCGGTAGTGTGTCACGTAGGTCCTTAAATTTAATCAAACCCTGCTACTTTTCCCAAAGATTAAGCCAACATGTATTTTTTGTAAAAACAAACAAAAAACACATAAAAATTGTAAAACGTTGCATTAAGAACTTACAAAATCCATTCTTTTAGGCACCAAATGTGCTTTGTTTTGATAGCACATTAGAGACCACCTCTACTACTCATAAATTGAGATATGACTCGTAGAGGGTATCGTATGCCTTCATAAAATAGCAAAAACTGTAGTTTTTCCAAAATTGTGCCAACCTGCTTTTCTTGTAAACAAACATAAAAACACATAAAAATAATAAAAGTTGCATTAATAACACACAAAATCCTATGTTTTAGGCATCAAATGTGCTGTATTTTGACTGCACATCAACACCCTCAACTTAACATTATTGCTTTTCCTCAAGCGATGATTCAATCTATATAGATAATATAACAATTAACCTAATGGCATATAACATATTCAAATCCAACTCAGGTACCCATATTGGCTTTTTTTAAATAAGATCATGTATATATTCAGCAAACCAAAGCATAATAATGCATTTGACAACACAATTATAACAAGCAAAGGAATATCAACAATCCACAATCACTGAACAAGTAAAATGTTAACAATACAATGCAAATGCCCTCATAAGGAAGAAGTCCTTTTTTTTAACTCAATGAAGATTTTAGAATTTAACCAAGCGACTGTGCAAGTATACTCACTCTCACAAATGGCATTCATGCCTGACGACCAATACCATAGGCTTGCCCGTACACTCATGACCCGAACTTTTGACTAATTGGGTTAGGATCACTGTAGGACTTTATAAGCTTGTAATGCAGGCTCATGGAGCTTTGGTATGGCATTTTGGACAACTATTGAGTAAAGACAAAGCTTAAACCACATTTTTCAACACTTTCACCTTACCAGCACAACCAGTTCCACCTTATTCTCCTTTTCTTCTTCATATTCAAGCTTTTTTGGGTATTTCTTCTCATTTTCAGCTTTTGCCTCATTTTCATACATCATTTTGCTTGTTTAACTCAATCTAAGGCATATTTTCTTTTTCTTTCACCTAGTACGTGATCTTCTTCTTTTTCTTCATATTCTCAAATCACCACCTTATTTTTGTGATTTTACTTCTACACCAGTCACCCTCAACTTAGGCTTTTAGCCTATCTTGAAGTACACAATAGCCAATCCCCAAACCAGGGCTACTTTGGGTAAGCACCCTAAACTTAGGCTTTTTGCCGAAATCAAGGTTCAAAATGCTTAACGATAGACCAAGTCTAATTCCAAGGTATTTTACTAGATAAGGTCAGGCTACTCAGGTGTTAAAAAAGAAATAGTACATGTAAGGCTCAAATATTTGGAATAAGGGATGAATTTCTGATTTGGTTGGTTAGTTTAGGCAAGAGTGGACTAATTCAAAGAACAAAGGCCTACGATCCCTTCCTAGTCCATATAATATCAAGTCCAACTTAGAGTGACTAGGCAAGTTCTGAATCAACACACAATGCAAGAATATAACAACATCATCTCACACACACATGCCATTGCATACATAGCCAACAGAAACTCATAGATCATGCTTCATGTATCAAATTGCCCTTAATTAATCAGAATAGATATTGCCAAACATTCAAAACTACATGGTTTCAATATAACTGCTAATAAGATATTTTTGATGGGTACCAATTTTCAAAATATTTTGTAAAACATCAAAAACAAGGTACATGCCATAAGTTCAACTACTATATACTATAAATATTATCTAAGACATCCTAAACATATCGGTTCAACAAAAATTAAATATCCATGAGGAAAAAGAATACATGTAAGAAGCTGAGAATAAAAAATTGGGGTAGTTTTGGAGCAAAGCCTACTCAGACTTCACCCTAGTCCATAACTACCCACACCCTATTGAAAAAATTGTACATTGTCCTCAATGTATAATATCAAGAATTAAAGTAAGTATGAGGGGTCAAAAACAAACATATCTTGGTGCCTAAGCACCAGTATCAGGCTGACTTTGATCATCTCCCTCTTATGGGGTAGTTTGCATAGCAGCCACACTACATGAGCCAATACCCATCCATCTATCATGCCCCTAGGCTTGCGTCAATATTTTTTCTTCTATCGATGTCCTCAAGACTTGCCCAAGCTCATCCTCAGCCTTTTCCTCATCAATCTTGGAGGTCTTCTAATGTATACGCCTCTTCTTAGTGTCATCATCCTTTATAAGGGGTCTCTTCCCATGGGAAGGATGTGTGTGATCCTCTGAAGCAAAAAGATCAAATAGCATCTTCAAAGGTGAATCCTCTAGAACTGTAACTAGTGCCTCTAATAAAGAAGTCAAGTCAGCCTTAAGATTTGCTATATCATCATGAATAGCTGACAAGTCTGATGGCTGGGCCTCGGCTAACTACTTCTGTACTTAGTTCTCAAAGGCATCAATGCAGCATCCATCGTAGCAATACACTCCTGAGTTATAGAAATAGTAAATGCCTTGCATCATGGGTCTGAGTCTGCAACTGTCTGTCAAACACATGGCCTAAGCTGCTGCATGAGCTGAAACAACTGAGCCTCGGTCCATGATAACCTCTGCGCCATGGGCTGAAAAGCTATAGGGGATACATGAACCATGCTCATATAGAAACCTATGACATAGAAACATTGGTACAGTAGCAGCTAAAGTGGGAGACCTCTCAATATTGACTACCTCAGGCTACTAGGATCTGTCATCAGTAATAGCAGCTGGAGTGGTAGTGGGGGCAGCCGTCAAACACTCCCGTGATTGCTATGGAGCAAACGTCTTAGCGTGGGAGGAATCCATGTCCTCTGAAGTGCCATAGGGTTCTCACCAGCCTTAATCAGACTAGGAACTAGAGTGTACAGGGCTGATACCAGTTGGTTATGATGATGCAATATCTATATTTTAGAAGAGATATAGAGTCAGTAGATTAAGATTGGAAATGGAATTGAAGTGGACCTCTTAAATGCTGACTCATGAATATACTTTGCTATTATTCAGACCCAATCAATCTAGTAGCCAATCAAGATGCTCGCAACCAGTACTGCTCACTCTGGTATAAGTGTGTTATCCGTTAATGTAAGCTAGATGCACTATCTAATGATGGCCCACCAAAAATTGGCATGAAAAGAAAGGGAAGCCTTAACAATATGCTTTGTATGGGTGGTATGCCAAGCAAGATTTGGACCCTGCTCATCAATGTGACTGGATACCCATCTTAGCAGTGATGTCTTCTATACAGGATCCTTCACGAGTAGTATATTTCTGGCCTACCCTAACCTATGGTTAAATTCAACTGTAAACCTCGGGGCTTGGTATGTAGGACCAAGTAAGACAGGGTAGATCATATCCTCCAAAATATCGACTGTTGCCCTCTCACTAATACTTCTCTCAATCTTGGTTGTGTGAGAGGTGTCTTCCCCTTGGAAAGATCATAAAGAACTGTTTCTGCATAAGCTGCATAGAATTCCCGCACCATAAGCGGTACATACCATCTAACCTTATTTGCTAATCACTTGAGTCTATATTGTGTTATTATGTCCTCCAGTCCTATGACACGGCCCAATCCACCGTAAATCAATAGGGGCTCCTTATGTGTCGATTGTACAGTCTTGCACTACCCCTTTGACTGTAGACCCTCATTAAATATGGTCTCCATGCCTTTGACACACCGCCGATAAATAATAGGGTCCGGTGCTAAAGAAGATGATGGTGCAACTGAAGACTGGGCAATTTATCTATCCTTGGAGCCATATTTCAAACTCTGCTCATTGTTGACCTTGTAATTTGAGGCATGCTACTCCCTATCCTCTAGCTGCCTTCCTCATCTGACTAGGAAGGACTTGTGGTCACTACCTGAGTCTGCTCAGCTCTAGCTATAACTCTCGTTTGTGGTTGAGTCACTACTCGGCCAGCCTAAGTCAAACTTCGACGGACTCACTCAGCTGGGTCTGATTATCATCTGAGTGCTCATCATCAGTAGGTTAATCTCTGAGCTGCCATTTAAAAGCTTGAATCTGAGCTTGGTTGACCTTTGGGGCCATAATATTTAAAAATTAAACATAAACAACACACTATAAGCCCAAAAAATCAACAAATGAAAACAAGAACAACATGAAACTTTACTTGGATTAGTTGCAGATAGATGATACGAGGTCCAGGTGCGACTCATAGTTGGAAGTACAAGACATACTATGGTCCTATAAATTAAAAGTCCAAAATAAATTAGAACACTGGAACATTGTCCTAGACCTAGTGATGACTCGTAACTTAGGTTACGTGTTGTAAACAAGTTTCATATAAAATTCTAGGGAGAAAATTCAACACAAGCATAAGTCCTCGAGACCTATCTATGGCTCATAGAGGGATCTATGACTCATATATGGTCTTGTATGATGAGTACACAAGAATTTTAAGTCACTATAACTTCCCACGTGAGGAAATTACAAGTGTTAGCCTATCTATGAGTGGTAAAAGACTCCCGTAAATAAGAAACAATAGGTACCTAAAATAACTCAACTCATCACACGAACCCTATGAATAATTTAAATATTAACCTATCCACATCAAAGAAAGTATTCAAGCACTCATATTTCAAACATATGACCCATACCCCAAACATCATTTCAAAACAAATTTACCCCATCGAAAAGGATATAACAATCAATATGCAATCATTCATCTATCTCGAACTAATTCAAATTCCACCTATGTCAACACCCCTAAATCATACACAATGATCACTCAATCACATTAAAAGTCATTTGGGGAATAGTTTAGCAAGTACAAAAAGAATTGATTAACCCATAGTTACAGCTACATTAAGATAGCCCAAACACAATCATGCCCCTGTGCAATTGATACTCAAAAATCATTCATGAATAAATTTCAACCATTCATTCAAACAAGAGACATAATAATCATGGGTATTGATATACAATATCAAACAAATAGCATTTTACTTAGGGCATAAACAATTAATCAATTCCTACAACCCCTATTCTTTTATTAGCAATTCTTATTCAATAAAGAGTCAAATGCCCATTATATTAACTCATCCATATTCATGCGCTCACACTTTCGAAATCAAAGTAAATGAAGAATTTAGAGGTTAATCAAGAAACTTACCAAGTGTGTAGATGAACTGGAGGAAGCAAAAGAAGAAAAATGTTATAGAAACACTAGTTACCAAAATATGCTTTCCAGAACTGGGTTGCACATACTGAAAAACTGATTTGAAATGGGATGGTGGGAAAATATTGGGGTAATGTTTTGTAATTAGGGTTAAGAATGTGGTCAAAATAATTTTGACCCCTTTTTTATACTTTATCGGCCTTAATAATTACTGAGTCCGATCTATGAAACCCCGACTACGAGTCATCGCTTGGTCTATGACTCGTAGCTTCTAGTCTTATAGACCACTCAATACATAGAACAATTTGAAAACAAAGGTTCTACGAGCCTCATTCATGATGAATAGTATAGACTATGCGTTTTAAAGTTGGCCATAGATGGGGTGTACTTCTAACCTGCTCACTGTAACTCTTTACGAGATAGGGTTATGAGTCGTAAAGTGCAATATGGCTCATAATCCTGGTCATAGGGACTACATTAGATGCAATTTTCAGAAAAACTTGAAATCTTTGTCTTGAACCTGTATGCTCCTCATAAAATGCACTAGCACCTTAAATGCACCAAATGTAACATCAAAAATATCAATCAAAACACAAACAAACAATTAACCTAAAATTCAAAAATAGAAAATAAACTAAAAGATAAGCTAAAACATGAAAAATGCTTGGGTTGCCTCTCAAGCAGCGCCTGATTTGTTATCGCAGTCATCTTGAGTACTCAGAATTCCTCAACGTTTGGTGAATCCTTGTCACCATACTTTGCATCTTTCATCATGCTACCTTGAAACTAATCCAATTGTGTCAAGATGAGTCCGAACTTACTGTTAAGTTGTTGAAATGCCATTCAATATTGATCAACTTTGTAGTTTATCTTGACAATATCAAACTTGATCTCTCTTAATATTTTCTCTTACGTATCTGCCCTTTTTACCAACTGGGCTAGCATATCTTCAACCCCAGAATGTTATCTCCTTTATGGTGATGATGTGGTAGCATGAACCTATTGATCCTATCATACTCTTCTTCATGGCTTCCATCCTTGTGTGGTGGCTTCCTCAGCTACTCCCTAGAGTGTTTATACCTTATGCCTATTTCATTGCTTCCATCCTTGTCTGGTAGCTTCCTCAACTACTTCCTGGACTATTTAGATCTTTTTCATGAGCATCTCCATATTTGCTCTGTTTTTTTGATGCATTTGGAAGATTTCTGCATTTATCTTTGTTTGATCAGAGTTTTGATCAGACAAATCCATGTAACTAGTTTGTTGCCCATATATAGGTCTATACACATGGTGCATATCAGCCAACTTGTCCATCTGTTCAACAACCTCTGCGAATGGTTTCCCCAAGATTGACCCCCCCATAAGAGCATTTGCATATGCTTGATTATCTGAGTCTAATGCTCAATAGAAACTTACCACTAGTATTGTATCGAAAATGCCATGGTCTGGAGCACTCATTAAGCTTTCTTTGTTCTGCTCCTATGTAGAATGGAGTGAATCACCAGAGAATTGCTTGGAACTAATGATTCGGTCCTTCTGCTTAAACCTGTTTGACCTAACAAAGAAACTTGCTAATAAATCCCTTTACAATTCCATCCAACTAGTGAACATATCTTGTGGAAGTTCAGATAACCATAATGCCGCATTGCTTGTGGGAGAGAATGAAAGACACGAAGTTCCACATCATTAATAGACAAATGTTGTGTTCTTATTACACCCCTGCAAATATATGCGACATAGTGCAAATGGCCATGTGGATCTTTGGATGGCATGCCCGCAAATAAACCATGGTCATGAGACCTTTGGATTAGCTCATTAGAAGCAAAGAACTTTGATTTAGTGTGTAAAGGCGGAAACACAATAGCTCTCGGTATGTTAGCGTTGTTTTAAGCCATTTTTCTTGTAATGTACTGAACTTCTAAATGAATTAGAGCTAAGGGAATACCTTAAATCCTTGTATTGGGCATATAACACCTAGTACACCATGCAAAGAAACTAAACCACACAAAAAAACAAATGTAAAATATAAGAGAACAAAGAAATTAACACGTGAATTACACTATTGGTGAATCCAAATCAAATTCTTGTCGTATCTCATGACAACGTTGCCATTTTTCTTTGATCATGCTCAAGATACCCTTCTATTTCAAGGTCAAAGCAATTGTTAAAGTATTAAACCTAGCTAAGGTTAGGGTCGAATCCCATAGGGAGTATGGGACTTTTGGAACTTGGTTCACCAATAATCAATTCAAGAAACAACTAACTCAATTCTCCAAAAGGGGGAGCGTTTGCAATGATCGATAGGAAATTAAACTAGACAAACTAAAAGAAGAGGCAATTAAATTGGAGCTCGACTTAGGTAATTGTATTCCCTATGATTCACTAAGTTTATCACCCCAGATAAAACAACTATCAATTAGGATATTGTATGCAAGACGGTAATTTAGGTTCTTCTAGCCCTCTTTGAAAGTGAAGGTCAAAATTTAGTTTGGGACTTGCCCGGTCTCCATAGCATGCTAGACTAACCATTATCTATTGTCCCAGTTAACCTCTCTTGCCATGTTCGTTTGATTAGACGAGAACACATCACTGAATTCTGTTAACCATTCTCTTTTCCTATTCATCACTACTTGGATTAGGATCATGATACTAGGAGAGGTCTAATGTTATCCACTATTAAAGAACATGCAAAATGAAGACAAATGACTAATACATGTAAATACCCAACTCAAGAATTGCTCAATATCTGGGTTTTCTAAGTTAGATTCTCATGTTTCTCACAACCCTAAGTTATGGGTTTAGCTATTCATGGCTTGGGAAAATGAATAACCAATGAATAGAGAAGATATAGTTAATCACTTACCAAAGAGATTGAAGAACAATAAAACTCACTTTGAATTTAGAATAACAAGCTTGAAAGATGTATTGAATCCACAGGTGAATCTAATCTCCAATATTCTTGTTTCCATAGATAAACCTTACAAAATACTACTAAAATTTTGTGCTCTCTATTCTGGAAAATGTAACTCCTCTAATATATGAAAAAACTGCTGCTAAAAATCTAAATATACTATTTATAGTATTTACAAATAAGTCCCTAAATTAATTAGCAAAATTGGTCGGTACTTGATACGAGTCGCAGTTATGACTCGTAACTAAGGTCATGAGTTGTAATTGGGCTTCGTGGTCAACCACTTGCATCTTATACTTCACAGATATGAAGCACCTTCATAAGTCATTGTCTGATCTACGACTCGTATTGACTTCTCATAGTCCACATTTGCATCACTGGATCCAAGTCTGATAAACATTGGAATTTTCCAAGATACATCCCTTGACAACTCGTAGAGGGAATTATGACTCATAACTGGGTCTTATATGGTTGAGTTTTAGTTTCTACTTTAACACTAGAATCCTCCACAAGTCCACATCTACAAGTAAATTGAGATATGACTTGTAGAGGGTCTCGTATGCCTTCACAAACCAGCAAAAACTATAGCTTTTACCAAAATTATGCCAATATGATTTTCCTGTAAAAATGAATACAAAACACATAAAAACCATATAAGTCATATTGAAAACACATAAAATCGTATATTTCAGGCATCAAATGTGTTGTATTTTGATAGCACATCAGTGGGCCAATAATACCCACATTATAAGATCTTGTTGGTTGTTCGAATCTCACTATGATGCCCACCTGCCAATGATATGTGGCATGCCTCATGTATACTCATGATCTTAACCTTAGGAACATAAAAATGAATAATTCCATCAGCACATACTCATTACAAGTATTGGTCACCCTAAAAGAACTTTCTCACGTCAGACATAAACTTCAGGTGCTAATGTTTGTTTAGGACAGGGTCAAAATATCACAAGTAGTTCGTATAATCTAAAAACCAAGGTATCAGATCATGAGATGCAACCAATACTCTTTCGTCAGGAAAAGAATCATTTATCTCCAATGTCTTCAATTTTCATCATTGCTCCATCTTCCAATCTTGAGAGGTGATCTGCAACCTTATTCTTGGTTCCTTTTCTGTCAATAACATCAAAGTTGAACTCTTGCAAGCGAAGCACCCATCTCGTTAACCTTGGCTTTGCATCCTTCTAAGCTATAAATATTTAATTGCTGAGTGGTCTGTATGAATCACTACTTTGGACACCAATAGATATGATTTGAACTTTTCAAATGCAAAGACTAAAGCAAGTAACTCATGTTCTGTGATGAGGGAATTCTTCTGGGCTGTCTTTAGGGATTCGCTGGCATAATAGGATGTAATATCTTCTCCTTACGTTGTTCTAATAACATCCCTAGAGTGACCCCACTTGCAACACATAAGATCTCAAAGGGGTTGAACCAGTCTAGAGCAACAGTAATTGGTGCTAAGATTAACCTCTTCTTTAACTCTTCAAAGGCTTTCAGACATGCATCATCAAACACAAACTTAACATCTTTCTCCATTAATTTACATAATGGCTGTGACATTTTAGAGAAATCTTTTATGAACCTCTAATATAAGCCTATATGCCCCGAGAAACTCCTCACTTTCTTTACCAAGATGGGTGGTGGTAGATTCTCAATCACCTCCACTTTATTGACCTCAATGCCTTTACCAGATATCCTGTGCCCCAACACAATACCCTCTTTCACCATGAAGTGGCACTTTTCCTAGTTTAGTACCAGATGACTTTCTACACATGTTTGCAACAAATCTTGTAGGTGCTTCAAACAATCCTAAAATGAGTTCCCAACCACACTAAAGTCATCTATGAAGACTTCAATAGTGTTTTCCACCATGTCTGAGAAAATGGAAATCATGCATCTCTAAAATGCTGCAGGGGCATTACACAACCCGAATGGCATCCTCTTGTATTCGAAAGGGCCATAGGGTAAGGTAAATATGGTCTTCTTAGGACACTCTAAAGCAATGATGATCTGATTATAGCTTGAATACCCATCGAGAAAGATATAAAACCCCTTTCTACTAGTCTATCCAGCATCTGATCCACGAGATGACATAGAAAAGTGATCCTTCTCTATCGAGGCACTAAGCTTTCTATAATATATTCCACCCTCTATCCTATTACTGGCCTCATTGGGATCAATTCATTATTGGTATTATGTACCACTATTATACCCCCTTTCTTTGGAACACACTGCATTGGGCTCACCCATTCACCATCCGTGATCAAGATTACTTTTGCATCTAGCTATTTAATCATCTCTTTATGCACAACCTCTTATATAGGAGAGTTTAGAAGCCTTTGATGCTCAATTCTTGGATTGTAGTCCTTGACTAACTGGAATTTTATGTACATACCCAGGAGGGATACCAATAATGTTTGCAATAGTCTATCCAATGGCCTTCTTAAATTGTTTTAGCATCCTTACAAGGGCATCTGCTTGCTCATCATTCAGATCTGCAGCCATTATGATCGGCAAGGTGTTGTTAGCTCCAAAAAATATATATTTCAGATGTGCTAAAAGGGCCTTCAATTCTATCACTAGTGGGTCTTCTATGGAAGGCTTTGTGGGTGGTGACTCTCAATTTTGCAAATCTAGCTCTAGCATAGTTTGGCACCTAGGACGATAAAACACCCCTAGAGCATTTACTTTCTCCTCATAGTCTGCGATACTATCACTGTCGAAATTCATCAATACTACCTCCTAAGTGTCAATATCCAATCTTACTTCAAGTTGTACTTTTGGCTCAGCATCATCAACAGTATCAATAACAGAAACTACTATCACAGTGTTATCTTTACTAGCTTGCTGACACACATTGAACATGACCTCTTCCTTCTAAAATCTAAACCTGAGTTGTCCCTTTTCCATATCCACCAAGATGCGACCAGTGGATAAGAAGGACCTTCCCAAGATAATAGGAACTTCAAAGTCAACTTCACAATCAAAGATCTCAAAGTCTACAGGGAATATGAATTTTTCCACTTTAACCAACACATCATAAAGTATCCCCACAGGCTTGTTCATCATTCGATCCACCATTATAATCCCATTCTAGTTGGAGTAGGGGATCCCAATCCAAGCTTATTGTGGACAACAAGGGGCATCAAATTGATACTGGAACCTAACTCATATAGTGCCCTTGTGAAATCCATATCTTCTATAGTGCAAGGTATGGTGAAAGCACCTGGATCTTTATGCTTCTAAACTAAGGACTTCATGGTGATAACCTTGTAATGTTGAAGCTCTTAAGAAAGCTCCTAACTCAGATTTTTGGTAACTAAGTCCTTCATATACTTAGCATAGCCTGACATTTTCTCCAAAGCCTCAATAAGGGGGACGTTGATAGATAACTGCTTAAGCATAGAGAAAAAGTACTTGAACTTGCCTTCCTCCTCTATCTTTTTGATTCTTTGAGGGAAAAGAGGAGGAGGACTAGGGACGGGCTTATATTTCTATGGCGCTTCAACTACTTCACTCATCTCATCCTTGCCACAATCATCTCTTGTATCTGCATCCATAGCTATAGCTATCTCCTCACAAACATCTTCCTCATCAACCAGCATAGAAGGATCAATAGTGCTCTTGCCACCCCTTGTAGTAAGCGCCATACAATGCCCTTTATTCTTAGAATTATGCGTTGTGTTACTAGGCAAGGTACCCTTCTAACACTTATTTAACTGAGTTAACACTTGATCAAACTATTGTTCAAGCTATTTAATAACTACAGAATGGGACTCTATTTTCTAATTTATGTTTTAAATATATAATTTTATGCCCCTTAGAGCCTCATCCTATGTCTTAGCCATTATCAATAGGCGGTCAAAAATCTCCTCTAATATGACCCCAAAAAGTTCCCAAAAAGGTACCTTGAAAGTGCCTGAAATTGTAATTTTTATATATCTTAAAATTCCTACGTGATATCAAAAATTCAGCTTCATATTCTTGTTAGGGGTCATTTTGAGTGTAAAATGGGTCTAACTCCTATAGAGCAAACAATTAGCAATTTTGATTTTCCAAGTGACGATTTCTACATAGATTTTCGCGCCCTTGGCGTAATGCGCCAAGGGCGCGCAAATGAAGAAAATCAATTTTCACGCACTATTCGCAATGTAGACATGTACAGTTTTTGTCCAGTTATTTTTCTTCTGATCCAAGACTTTTAAGTCTCCAATCTTCACCAAGTTCATCTCCAAAGCTAATGTATGTGGGATGTTTCATAGGTTTCTTTCACCCATGATGCCCAAACTTCCTTTTCCGAAAAATTACATGATTTAAAGTTGATTTACTCTTGGGTCTTATTTATTATGAAAATCACTACACACAAGCTATGAAATTGTGACTGTTTTACCATATTTTGGGCTATGAATATAAGATCTATTGAAAGAATTAATAAAGAATTTTGATGCATATTGCTTGAAGGTGTTACCAAGTATCTATATGAAGGTTTTACAATGAATATACTAGCACGATTTCACTCTTGAATTGCATGATTTTACTCTAGCACTACACACCCTCTAGGTGTTTGATAAAATGTTCGACTAGGATTTCTTGAGGAATTGAAGGTCCAATGCATGTCTTATGAGTTAAATGATGTTATGATAATTATATGATAATGAAATAATGATGATAGGAGTGTATGTATATGACGATGAAATGAATGTATGTATATGACGAAATGATAATGAAATAAAATGTATGTTTGCAATGGTGAAAGGAGTATATATGTATATAATTCTATTTATGTAGTATTGGGGATGACCAAGCCTAGCTCAGGGGTTTTTAGGCATGGGTAACCATGTTAGGGACCTTGTTAGGGAGTTAGTACTCCATCAACTTTGTGGGGGGGTTTGTACTCTATCAACCACATGAAAGGGTTAGTATCTCATGTGCCTCACCAAGGCGGTGGTAGGACTTGGATTACACTAAGAATGGTCATTCCCTACATAAGTTTTATGTTCTTTATAAGCATGATTTACTTCAAGCATTTTTCATACATTCCATATTGCTATAAGCTTATTTATTGACTATGTTATGCATTTTGTCTATGGTGCTATCACTTGTTGCATTATATCTTACATACTTAGTACATTCAAACATACTAACACAAAATTTATGCCCACATGATTTCACCATGTAGGAATTAGAGCCCCACTTAAGCATCCTCCTTCACGTGGCTAGTACGACTTCACTCATACTTATTGGTGAGTCCTCCATCGGGGACGTTGCTTATGATCTCTTGCTATGTATTAAGATACTATATCTTTTGATTATGTATTGACTATGAGGGTGAGCTGTGTTGCTTATCTTAGCCCCTGCAATCCATGTAGTAGAAGTGTTGTTGGACATGTTATGTATCTATGCTATGAGCTTTGACTCTATTGACTCTTGTTATTTATGTATGGGAGTTTCCCCTTAGTCCCTTTTACCTTTGTTTCAAATGTTCTATTGATATTTTATTGCTTCCATGACCAAAGATGTGAAGTGATTTGTTAATTGAGGTCTTTTCGGGTTCCCAATGCGTTGTATTACGTCTAGGCCCTAGCTTGGGTTGTGACATCCTCAATTCTACAATTGCCTACACCTGTATCAGGATTGTGTGGTGGCACATACGGGCTATTTCTGATGCTTTATCTGCGATCACAATCTGTACTGGGACCCCTATTTCTATCATAGTAACCACCATAGTTGTCTCTAAAAGCTCCATCACTACCATAGTTTCGACCTTGGTTTCCTTGGCCTTAGTGCAAATAGTTCTTATTGGACCCTTGGGTGTTGGTTCGAACCACCCATTTGATTGATCCCAAAACATGCGTCATCCTTATAGTATGGCTCCTCATATGTCCGTGCACGTGGAGTTTGGTGAACTATCATATTCACTCTTTTTGGGTTTTCTATCAAAGCTGAGCAAGTTGCTGTAGAATTTCTTCATTAGTTTTTGCTTACTCTAAACCCACAATAACAACCTATGAACTCTGCATGGAATCTCTATCCCATTTCCCCCATGCATGATTTGTCTTGACCATTTGCTTCATACACTCTGCAATCCTTGAAAAGGGGTTTATCTAGAAATGTGCCCCCATGATAGTATCAACACAAGCCTAACTATTCTCATCAAGGGCAGGGTAGAAGATCTGCATCAAGGCATCATCAACATACTTGTTATCAGGGACACTCCCTAGACATTTAGTAAAACCACTCCCATGTAGTGCTTACTGAATCACTAGGAAGTTGCTTAAAGTTGTTGATCTTGTCCTTCAACTTGAGCTTTTTCGCTCTAGGGAAGTACCTCTCTAGAAAGGCCTTCTGCAAATCTATCCAGCTTGTGATTGAACTCTGCCAGAGCTCAGATAGCCATAATGCAGCATTCCTTATGAGAGAGAATGGGAAGACACTAAGTCCCATAACATTTATAGACAGATTTTGCATTACCATTACACTCTAACGAATAAATGCCATATTATGCAAGTGGATATATGGATCCTCTGATGGTTAGCCCACAAATAGCCCACGATTCTGCAACATCTAAAGTAACCCATTAGAAACTGTGAACTTTGTGTATGTCAGTAGTAGTGGCAACATAACAGCTCCTACCACATCACAACCATGGGGTTCAACATGAACTGATTCCACTGGTAAGCATTGGCATTGAACTCCCAAGGCTGTGGAATATCTTCCAAAGGAGCTGGGTTGTTGTTCGTATCATCATTATTATTATTCTGGTTCAATGCTACGTTGGTTGCGTTGATGGAGTTCTCTTAGGCTATTCTTCTTATAGTTTGGTTGATCTCTAGAATAAATGGATCTAAGGGATTGCCTTGTCTCTATCGGTTGGGCATATACTACTCGTATACCCTATAAAGAAACAAATTTGAAAAAGTAAATTAAAGGGGAGTAAGGGTTAACACTCGAATTACAACCAAAATCTTGATGTTGCCCAAGTTACACCTCCTTTGTAGACGATAATGAGGTCATTATCAAGATTAAAACCTAATCAAGGTTAGGGTCAAACCCATAGGAAATACGTAGACTGAAGATAAGTTTACCAATAAGAAATCCAAGTAGTTAACCAACTCAATTCCTCGAAAGAGGATGGGGATTTGCAATATTCTGTAATAAAATAAACTAAAGTAACTATCACAAGAGACAATCAATAATAGAGAGCAACTAGGGTATTGTGTACACCATGATTCCCCAACTTAGTATCATTGGATAACCCAATTCTTGTCTAATGTATAACATGCAAGACGATAATTTAAGTTCACCAAGCCTTTTGGTCAACGGTGAGAGGCATATTTCACTATGCGACATGTCCCATCTCCACAGTGTGCAATACTAAGCATTACCTATAAATCGCAGTACAACCTCGCCTTGGCCCAGTTCGATTGATTAGACAAGAATTCATCAATTGAATCTGTTTACCTCCTTTCATATTCATTACTACCTTGGTCCAGTTAGTAACACTAAGCGATTTCTAATGTTGGCCAACACTATAAAATATGCAAAACAAAGAGAATTGATTAATACATGTATATACCCATCCAAGAATTGTAAATTATTGGGGTTTACTTTGTTAGTTCTTCGTGGTTTCCATAACCCTAGTTGTGGATTTAACTACTTATGCGATGTGTAGATGAAGAAATTATGAATTGAGAAAACATAATTAAACACTTACAAAATTGACTTAAGCCAAAGAAAATCCAAGATCAATGAGAATTGCAAGATTGAAGATCAAATTTAATCACAAGTGTTTTCTCACAATCTTCTCTCCCAAGTATTGAATTCTCTAAGTACAAACCCTTAAAACTCTGAATAATGGCATCCTCTTTCTGAAAAAGAACCTAAAAGTACTCTTTATAGTAATTATTGTTATGTACTAAATAAATTAGAAAAATTGGTCGGCAAACTCCATGAAAGCTCTCTATGAATTGTAGTGTGATTTACAGGCTCATAGTTGGGGTCTCATAATCAGCTACTAGGATTTTAGACTTCTTTTCTATGAACCACTTTATGACTCATAAAGTTGCTTATGACTCGTACTACATGTTTGTAGACTTCAACTTTATCAAATTGTCCTTTAGTGGAAATCTTCGCGAAACCTATCCATATGACTTGTAGAATGCTCTACGACTTGTATACATGTCTGGTTCAGTTGATCTTCAAAAATCATCATTTACTAGAATTTATCACGACTCTATAACTCATACAATGCTCTACGATCCACAGAGGGTCTCATAAATCATCAAAAATCAGCAACTTCTACAATTTGCCTCAAATCATGGCCAACCTGTTATCCTACAAATCTAAACACAACAACACATAAAACAACAAATATCGCATCAAGAACACATAAAATCCTAAGTTTTAAGCATCAAAAGTACTATATTTTGGCAGCACATCAAGGAGTATGGTCTTAAGTTCATGCAATTGTCTCGCTATGCTCCTTAGATAGTTGTAGAGATGAAAAGCATGATGGGTCTATATGTTTAGGGTTTGAAAAAATGGCCAAAGAGAGATGGAAAAGGAGTTATGCTTGTGAGCGACATGGACATTGGCAGATTGATGGTCTATGTGCAGCAAGTTGACGAGGAAAAGCAACAAGATAAGGAGGAGATCAGAAATAAAATGGCTAAAACCTCCAGGCATGAGGCTGGAAAGAGAGGAAATGGTAAAGGTAGCAAGTTTTAGCTTGAGTCAACGCCTTTATTTCTCAATACAGAAGCACCAAAAAATTGGAATAGTAGAACTCTTAGAATTCAAAGACCAGGGATCCCAGTCGCAGGCTAGTGCGACTCTAGGATCGTAAGGTAAGCCACTATGTGGCAAGTGCGACAAACTGCACTTGGGAATGTGGGAGTTGTTACGTGCTACAAGTGTTCTCATGACCGAAGCCTAGGGCCTAGATGTGACTGGCGAATGGGGAACTAGAAGGAACCCCAATAAAGCCTCTTAGCATCTCATCGCACATCCTTAGTTGTGGAAGCAAGATAAATCATTATAAGAAACATAAATAGGGGAAATTGGCTCTAAGGGAGGGAGAGACATATATTTAATTAGCTTGGATATCATAAGTGTGTCAAAACACAAGCATAATATATATCTTGGCCAACAACACCTCTAACATAGAACTTAGCAGGGGCCAAGACAAGCAGTAGGGCTCACCCTCATAGTCAAAGCATATTGAAAGGAAAGAAAGTCTTTAATATATAGCATAGGAATGTAAATCAATGTCCCCAGAGTGGAGGACTCACCAACTAGCTTGAATGGATACCACTACCCATGTAGAGGAGGATTATGATCAAATAGAGCTCTGGTTCATACATGGTAACATCATGTTAGCACAGAGTATGGGTTAGTACGTTTGAATTTACTAATTATGTAGGATGCAATGCAACAATAGATAGGCAACATAATGTGATATGCATGAATAGATGGTTCTAGTAAATATCATGGTCATATAGATCATAATACATATGTAAGGAGAGACCATTATCATAGACCAAGCAAAGTAGTGCTTGGAATCCAAGGCTTAACACCCCCTTGGAAGTGGTCGAGGTACCAACCCCTCAACATAGTTAATGGACTTCTCACCCTCCATCATAGTTGTCAAGGTACTAATCCCTCAACATGGTTAATGGACTTCATCACCCTCCATCATAGCGGTCAAGGTAATAACCCCTCAACATGGTTAATGGACTTCATCATGCTCCATCATAGTGGTCAAGATAATAACTGCTCAACATGGTTAATGGACTTCTCACCCTCCATCATAGTGGACAAGGTACTAACCCCTTAACATGGTTATGGTCAACATGCAATACTATAGAAAGTCATAATGAAATTATCACACATACATTATTCTTTCATCACCATAAAGTCATATATCTCATATGCCAAGCATTAGGACTTCAACAATAAAAGAATCATAATATGGACATTTTATCAAATACTTGGCGGGTGTGTAATGACGGTATAAGACAATGCACTTTTGAGATGAAATCATGCATGTAAATCAATTGTAAAACCATGAATCAAAACTTTGCAACACCCTCAAGTAATATACATTAAAACCATTCATCAAATCTCACGTTAAATCTAAGATTTAGAACTCAAAACATTCTAAAACAACCATTCTTTGATGAACTCAAATCCCTATGTAGTAAATTTCTTAACACACAAAATCCACATGTAAAATCAACTTTAAATTATGTAATTTAAGTAGAAAGAGGATTGGGAACCATGGGGAAAGAACCCAATGGATGAAACCTACATACCTTAGCTTTGGAGAAGTTCTTTATGAAGATTGAAAATGGAAGCTTGAAGCTTGAAGAAAATCCTTAGATTCGAAAGAGATTTGGACACTTGATTTTGGAGTCAAATATTATTATAAGGGTTTGAGAGAGTATTTAATCAATAGAATGAAGAACTCAATGGTTTTGGGACCTTGAATGAGGATAAAAATGTCAATCAAGAGCATAGAATGGGTGGGAAAGGACCAAAATAACCCTTCTTAAAAAGCTATCTAACGGCTGTTACGGGACCCGTTATGACCCGTAGGTAGCACTATGACTCGTAGGACCATTCACATGACCCCAAGGCTCAATTTTAAAGTCTCTGAATATTGCTACGAGCCTGACCTACAAGTCGTACTCTGACCTACGACTCGTAATTGTAGGCTGGTTGTGGAACTCTGCACTGGTAGTCTTCAGTAAAATGGACATAACTTTTGACTCCAAACTCTAAATGAGGTGAAACCAAGTGAATTGGAAACATAACTCAAATGGCTTTCATTTGACATGTTGTGGTCTACCCAATTCCAAGTATGCTTAAAGTTATGCTAGTTTATAATTGACCCTTGCATGAGCCATCACCTAAAACTCAACTCTTAGGGAAGTCTTGAACTCGTCTAGGTGCTAGGAGTTTCCCATGAACCTAATACACATCCAATCTAACTAAATAAGGCTTGAAACATGGGTAAAAGAGCATGGAGTTATGGGGTGTCATAATATCTCCCCCTTGGGAACATTCGTCCTTGAATGTGGAAGAAAAAGGCTTGAAAGGCTTGAATTAGAACATGAAACTTCAAACCATACGATCCATTGTATACCTAACTAGTTGAAAAATGTAATGTAGATAAAAGTCATGCTAAAATGTATTCAAATCATTCAAAACATCATTTTTAAAATCTCAACATAAGTGTAAAATCACCATGTATTTGCCAACTTAAACATGAATTCATATGAATGACTTAGGGGTTGAAACATAAGATTTGGAATCATAGAAAGGACATAACATGTTATCATAAGCTTGAATAGAATGAAAGTAATATGGATATTGCTTCTCTATACCCACACCGGCTTCCCGAGAGACACATACAAACAAATGACTCCTCCAAAGAGGGCCTTGGTAAAAACCACATCATTATCATTCAACTTCTCCATTTAGCCACCCACTCCTCCACTTGGACCTTTTCCTAAGTCAACATATCCTCCACATCACCCACAATCTCAAGGAGTGCTATAGTACTATAGGCACCAACATATCCCATCAACCTAGAAGCCTGAAGAACCGAACTAACCCAACTCCTACACATAGGCAATCCCCAAACTTATACAACCTTACCAACTTCCCTCTACACTCTATAAAGACTCACAATACTCAACCTAATTGGCAACCTTAAATATACATAACCTACTTGGTACCATAACCACCATCTCCCCCTTGGGAGACAACCTCCACTATATCATCTTCTCACCCAAACTGTCCAACTCTAACAAGGCAGAATCTGCCTAATCTAGATCTTTTAACCCAAGAAGATGTGGAACCATCAAGAACACTATACTACCATCCTCAACTTCCCTCAACCTAACTTCCATCTTAACCAATTGATGGACCATACTAGTCTTTCCACCATTTTCCACACATGCTAGGCTACTTAGAGTACCAACCGCAACACTAGCCTTACCCGATAGACTAATGCACACTCATATCATAATTCTTAGGGAGTTAACCACCTTTCTGTTATCCTCAACTCACGCCTACCTTATTTAGCAAACAACATCTCATTATCTAAGACTTGCAACCATACCCCCAAGTAATTTACAAGCTCTAAACAAATCAATACCTCATCATTAGAGACCACCACAAACATATCAAGGTAGGGTTTTAAGACTCTATTCTAGACATCTATAAACATACCCAATGCATAAATCAACTGAAAAACTCCACCAATACTAATAATTCTCACATGGGGACAAAGTTCAAACCAAAGATCAACCTTGGTGAAGTAACTAACCCATTGAAGTTGACCAAATAGATCTACCAATCTCAACCATCATATTACAACCTTACAGATTCAACACTCATTAGAAACATGCTACGTAAGTAGCCAAATCATTCTAAGACTTCCAACCCAACAAGGTAAGTTCAGCTAAGATCACAAGATAAGACTCTATGTAATAAGAACATAGGTCAACACATAAAGATCAATCAAACCTTAAGACAAGAATGGACTACCTCTTTTGCGACCACTTGACAACCTACTACTCAAAGGCGGGTGCATTAGTAAGTCAGAATCTGAATTTATGGGTCCCACCATCCACGAATACACAATATGCATGCAAATATTCAATTCTAAGTATAACATCAAAACCACCACGCCATCTCTAACAAGTCATAAGGCAATACCAAATACAATATGAACATTTATCAACAGTTATGGACCTGTGACACCCCATAACTCCAAGATCTTGTATTTATGTTTCAAAAGTCATTTGGTTATGTTGGGGGTGTATTAGGTACATGGGAGATTAGATAAGTTCAAGACATCCCTAAACGTTATGTTTTAGGTGATTGTTCATGCAAGGCTCAACTTCAAATGAAATCTCTTTGAGTTAACTTTCTAAACCACTTGGTTTCACCTCATTTAGAGTTTGGAGTCAAAAGTTATGGTCATTTTACTGAAGACTGTCAGTGCAGAGTTGAGCTACGAGCCCACTATTACGAGTCGTAGGTTAGGGTACGACTCATAGGTCAGGATCATAGCAATTTTCATAGATTTTAAAATTGCTTTTAGGGGTCATATGAGGGGTCCTACAAGTCATTGTCTACCTACGGGTCATGACGGTGCACATAACAGGCGTTAAATAGCTTTTTAAGAAGGGTTATTTTGGTCATTTTCTACCCTTTCTAAGCTCTATATTGTCAGTTTTAAGCTCATTCAAAGTCCCAAAACCCTTGTGTTCTTCATTGTATTGATAAAATACTCTTTTAAACCCTTATGCTAAAATCTCACTCCAAAATCAAGAGTCCAAATCTCTTCTAAATCTAAGGATTTTTTTGTTCAAACTTCAAGCCTCCATTTTCAATCTTCATCAAGAACATCTCCAAAGCTAATGTATGTGGTGATGAACCATTGGGTCCTTTCACCCATGGATCCTAAGCCTTCTTTTTACTAATATTGCATGATTTAAAGTTGATTGCACAATGATTTTAATTCGTGAAAGTATGTTTGTTTTAGCATGTTTTGAGCTCTAAATCTTTGATCTAATATTGGATTTAATGAGGGATTTTGATGTCAATATCTTAGAGGTGTTACAAGGAGTTGATTGATGGTTCTACTACAGATTTTCTTGCATGATTTCATCTCTAAATTACATGGTCTTTTACCCCTATTACACACCAGCTAAGTGTTTGATAAAATGTTCGGTTATGATTTATTGAGTAATTGAAGGTCCAAAGTATGTCTTATGTTATGATGATGAAAGAAGCTATGAGAAATATTATGATGATGAAATGAGTGTATGTATATGATGTTATGATAATGATAGAAGGAAGGTATGTATATTATATATCTATATAGAGTGTTAGATGGACCATAACCAATTGAGGGGTATGCCTCAATAACCATGGGAGGAAGGGTGTGACCACTCTCTAACCTATTAAGGGGTTTATACCTTGGTAATCCATCAAGGGGTTTGTACCTTAGCACGAGTGTGATGGGGTGGAATTATCACTAACTTATAGAGGGGATTCTACTTTGGTAACCCATCCAGGGGTTTGTACCTTGGCATCAGGGTGATAGGGCAGCATTATCACCAATATAGAGGGAGGTTTGTACTCATCAACATAGTGAGGGGTTAGTACATCACAACCTAATTGATTGGTCGGCATTATCACCAACCTACCAATGGGTTCATACTTTGGAAATCTAGCTTGGTCTCTCCTACACATATGATATCCCATATGAGCGTGAGTTACTTAAGCATGTTTTACTTATGCATTGATCGTACATGACATATTGCTATAAATTATGCCTATTGTCTATTATTATGCCTTTTGGATAATGATGCTTATCTCTTGTTGCATTGCATCCCACATACTTAGTACATTCAAATATACTAACACATACTCTTACCTACATGATGTCACCAAGTAGGAACCGGTGCCCAAGTTGATCATCCTTCTCATCCACATGGCAAGATTGGTGCTACTTAAAGCTAGTTGGTGAGTCCTGCATTTTGGGTGCCTTGGTTTATGTTGATCTTATCTATGTTTTGAGACATCTTTTGAATGTTCTATTTTGACTATGAGGGTGAGCCCAGTAGCTTGCCTTGGCTCCCGCTCTATCTATGTATTAGAAGTGTTCGTTGGACATATTATGTATCTATGTTGAGCTTGACTCTTGCCTTTTTCTTATAATGTTTATGTAAGTTTCCCTTAGTCCCATTGCCTTATTCATACTCTTTATGTATTTTATAGGCTTCTATGACCAATGACGTGTAATGAAAAGTTAAAAGGCTTATTTGGTGTGACTTCGGGTTCCCCATTCGTCGTGTCACATCTAGGCCCTAGGCTTGGGTCATAACAAACTTTGTATCAGAGCATCTGGTTGATAGATGCTGATAGTCCAAAATACTGCATCGATTAGAGTTCTATTCATGGTTATGAAGCATGCCATGACTATGTGTAGAAGGGTATGAGACATTCTAGGAAGTATTTCCCTTCTTTATGTTCTAAGTCATGATTTAGAGTTATGGTAAGTTGTTCCCCTTAATGATTGTTCTTTGCTGTGCTAGATCATGCCTAACATTAGAACAAGATAAGCCTAAACACCCGAGGAGCTACCTACTAATGGTGAACTCTAGCATGTTCTCATTATGCTTCTACAAGTTGTGGCCAACCAAGTGAACCGAGGGGCGCAAGACCCTCATGCTACTACCCAAGAGCTAGGCTAACGGACTTTATGATGATGAATCCTTTGGTGTTCTATGGGTCAAAGGTGGATAAAGATCCACAAGAGTTCATTGATGAGGTCTACAAAACTTTGTCTATTATAGTTGTTGGACAAAATAAGAAGATAGAGTTAGCATCATACCAACTCAAAGGGGTAGCCCTAATATTACATAATCAATGGAAGGGGGAGAAGGGAAATGGTTATGTGGTCTTTTAGGAGGAGTTCAAGTTAGCTTTCCTTAATCGGTTCTTCCTTCTTGAGATAAGGGAAGCGAAATTGGTGGAATTCATGAATTTGAAGCAATGTGTTATGAGTGTGAAGGAGTATTCCCTCAAGTTCAATCAACTTTCAAAGCATGCTCCTCACTTGGTGGCCGATCCTAGATCTAGGATGAATAAGTTCATTATGGGGTCACCGACTTGGTAAGTGAAGAGTGCCGATTTGCTTTGCTAATTGGTGACATATACTTGTATCAGTTGATGACTTATGCCGAGCAAATGAAGAAGAAAATTGAGGAAGAGAATAGATCTTGAGGCCAAGAGGGCCGATTTTGAGGGTAAGTTCCAAAAGGGTGGCTGATCCCATCATAGCCAATGTTTTTCTCATGATGCTAAGGAGGGCATTGCTAATGATTCCCAAAGGGCCTTAAGTATTAATGATGTGGCTCTGAATGTGGGGTGTACAAGGTGTGGTAAGGGTCATAGTGGCCCATACTTGAGGGGCACCAACAACTTGCTTTAGGTGTAGGGAGATGGGTCACAAGTAGTTTGAAAGCCCTTGATCTTGCAACAAGAGTAAAGGTGGTGAAGTTGAAATAGGGTGTTCTCTAAGGTGTAATCATTTTTATGCTCTTCAAGGGAGGCAAGAAGTGCCCGATGTTATTACCGATAAGTTAAAGCTTCCTTAGCTTTGTTGTGCATGCATTGTTAGGCTCAGTGTGCCACTATTTCTTGTCTATTCTTTCTTTGATAATGGGAGGCTTCTTGTGGGCCCAAGTTGTTGTGTAAACCCTGTGTGTCTATCTTTTTATTGAGTATATGGGGGCTAGAAAGTCCATAAGTCTTAATCCGTGTTTATCTTGTATTAGGTTTTGCCTTCTGGCATATTGGGGTTGGTATGGTGATTTCTGGTGTTATACTAGGGATCCTATAGTTGCACGCATGTTGTGTCTTCATGGAGGTTGGTTGATTTACGCATTGGCTATATTTATGGGTCTCTATAATGGGGTCTTCAAACCCTACCTTGTTATGTTTGTGGTTGTTTTTAGTGATGAGGTATTGATTTGTTTGGAGCTTGTCAATTATTTGGGGACAGTGTTGCAAGTATTGGAGGATGAGAGGTTGTTTTCTAAGTATGAAAAGTGTGCATTATGGATAACAAGAATGTGGTTAGAGTTCCTTAAGGATTTTGATATGAGTGTGCATTAGTCTTTCTAGTAAGGCTAGTGTTGTGGTTGGTACTCTAGGTAGCCTAGCATATGTGGATAGTGGTGGTATGAAGGAGACTAGTTTGATCCCTTCGTTGGTTAGATTGGAAGTAGGTTGAGGGAAGTTGAGATGGTGGTATAGTGTTCTTGGTAGTTCTAAACCTTCTTTGGTTGAGTAGGTCTAGTTTAAGCAAGGCCTTGATTTTCGCTTTATTAGTGTTGGAAATTTTGGGCGAGAAGATGATAGAGTAGAGGTTGTTTCCCAAGGGGGAGATGGTGGTTATGGTACCAATTAGGTTAGGTATATTTAAGGTTGCCAATTGAGTTGAGGATTATGAGTCCTTATAGAGTATAGAGGGAAGTTAGTAAGGTTGCATATGTTTGGGGATTGGCTATGGATAAGAGTTAAGTTAGTTTAGTTCTTCATGCTTCTAGGTTGATTGGATGTGTTGCCTCTAGCGCCATAGCACTCCTTGAAATTGTGGGTTATATAGAGGATAAGTTGGCTTAGGAGAAGGTCTAGGTGGAGGTGTGGATGGGTGAATGGAGATGTTCAATGATAATGATGCGGTGTTCGTCAAGGACCATTTTGGAGGAGTCATCTATTGGTATATGTCTCTCGGGAAGCTTGTGCGGTATGGAGAAGCAATATGCATGTTTCATTCATTCTATTTAAGCTTATAATAACATGTCAAGTCCTTTCTATGATTCCAAGTCTTATGTTTCATCCTCTATGTCATTTATATGCATTCATGTTTATTCTGGCAAATACATGGTGATTTTACACTTATGTACAGATTTTGAAAATGATGTTTTGAATGCTTTGAATACATTTCAGCATGTCTTTTAACTACATTATGATTTTCAACTAGTAAGCTATGCAATGGATCTTACGGTTAGAAGTTTCATGTTCTAATTCAAGCCTTTCGAGCCTTGTTCTTCCACATTCAAGGATGAATGTTCCAAAGGGGGAGATATTGTGACACGCCATAACTTCATGCTCTAGTACCTATGTTTCAAGCCTTATTTGGTTAGGTTGGGTGTGTATGAGGTTCATGGGAGACTCCTAGTACCTGACGAGTTCAAGACTTCCCTAAGAGTTGAGTTTTAGGTGATGGTTCATGCAAGGGTCAATTTTAAACTATCATAACTTTAAGCATACTTGGAACTGGGAAGACCACAACATGTCAAATGAAAGCTATTTGAGTTATGTTTCCAATTCACTTGGTTTCACCTCATTTAGAGTTTGGAGTCAAAAGTTATGGCCATTTTACTGAAGCCTACTAGTGCAGAGTTCCACAACTAGCCTACAGTTACGAGTCGTAGGTCAGAGTACGACTCGTAGGTCTGGAAGGGTTTATTTTGGTCCTTTCCCACCATTTCTAAGCTCTAGATTGATGTTTTTAAGCTCATTCAAAGTACCAAAACCTTAAGTTCTTCATTGTATTGATAAAATACTCTCTCAAACCCTTATACTAATATTTCACTCCAAAATCAAGTGTCCAAATCTCTTCCGAATGTAAGGATTTTCTTCAAGCTTCAAGCCTCCATTTTTAATTTTCATCAAGAACTTCTCCGAATCCTAAGGTATGTGGTGTTGAACTATTGGTTACTTTCAACCATGGTGCCTAAACATCTTTTTTACTGATATTGCATGATTTAAAATTGATTTTACATGTGGGTCTTATATATTGAGAAATTTACTGTACAAAGATTTTAGTTCATGAAAGTATGGTTGTTTTAGCATGTTTTGATCTCCAAATCTTGGATCTAATGTTGGATTTAATGAGGGGTTTTAATGTGAATGTCTTTGGGGTGTTTCAAAGTTTTGGTGTTGCAAAATGTTGATTTATGGTATTGCTACAGATTTTCTTGCATCATTTCATCTCCAAATTGCATGATCTTTTACCCCTATTACACACCACTAAGTTTTTGATAAAATGTTCGGTTATGATTTTATTGAGGAATTGAAGCTCCAACGCATGTCCTATATTATGAATGATGTTATGATGATGAAATGAGCTATGAGAAATGTTATGAATGATTTTATGATGATAAAACAAGAGTATGTATATGATGTTATGATAATGATAGAAGGAAGGTATGTATATGATATACCTCTATATAATGTTGGATTGACCATAACCAATTGAAGGGTATGCCTCAATCACCGTAGGAGGTATGGTTTGACCATCCTCTAACCTATCAAAGGGTTTATACCTTGGTAACCCATCAAGGGGTTTGTACCTTGATAACCCGTCAAGGGGATTGTACCTTGGCACTAGGGTGATAGGGCGGTATCATCACCAACCTAGATGGGGGTTTTTACTCATCAACCTAATGAGGGCTTGGTACCTCAACACCTAAGTAATGGGTCGGCATCATCACCAAGCTACCAAGGGGTTCGTACTTCGGAAATATAGCTTGGTCTCTCCCACACATATAATATCCTATATGAGCATGAGTTACTTAAGCATGTTTTACTTATGCATTGATCATACATGATATATTGCTATATATTATGCCTATTGCTTATTATTATGCATTTTGGATTATGATGCTTATCTCTTGTTGAATTGCATCCCATATACCTATTATATTCAAATGTATCAACGCATACTTTTGCCTACATGAAATCACCATGCAGGAACCAGTGCCCAAGTTGATCATCCTTCTCATCCACGTGGCTAGATTGGTGCTGCTCAAGCTAGTTGGTGAGTCCTCTATTTCTTGACCTTGCTTTATGTTAATCTTATCTTTTATTGAGAAATATTTCATATGTTCTATTTTGACTATGAGGGTGAGCCCGGTAGCGTGTCTTAGCCCCTACTCTATCTAAGTATTAGAGGTGTTTGTTCGACATACTGTGTATCTATGTTAAGCTTGCCTCTTGCCTCTTGATTATAAGGTTTATATAAGCTTCCCTTAGTCCCATTGCCTTATTCTGACTCTTTATGTATTTTATATGCTTCCACGACCAGTGACATGTAATAACAAGTTCAGAGGGTTGTTTAGGGTTCATTCAGGTTCCCCATTAGCCATGTCACGTCTAGGCCCTAGACTTGGGTATTTATAAACCCGAGCATATTCTTTCAACCTTTCCACCCCTAATCATATTTTCTAATATATATTCTCATGTACACATCATGTACAACTTGTTAGTGCTACAACAGTCTTAAAATATCCTACAAGGCACAACAAATAAATAATTCTACACAACCTACAAATAGACAGCAATGTTACCTTCCTTCGCTACATTTCAACGTCGACAATTACAAACCTGTTCCAACTCTAACCAAACTGTTCCAACAACATTTACACATGTAAACAGTCCTAAAATAGTCATAGAACATCACCCAAGAAGTCATGAAGGATGTGAGCCAACAGCCTTCCATCCAACAGCCCACAAGTTCCAATCAACATTACACTTAAGATAACACAATAAAAATGCATTTGTTAAATGAAACTAACAATCAGGGCAGCAACCTTAGGGTAACATTGTTAACTCAAACCATGTTAAGAACATAAACTTCTCTTCATAATACAGCCTACAAACCATAGAGAAGTCATTAAAACAAGAGGCAAGTGTGCAACAACTTTCTAAATAAATGCTGTCTCAAATTTCCAGCAAAAACATACTAGCATATAATTCTTGTTTTTCATAAGAAAACCATATAAACACATGTGTGAACTTACTTACCACTACCTTCAAAGTTTAGGTCCTCTCTAAGAATCCTAGAAGTTCACTTTTTGCTGCTTTCTAGGCTAAGAAAGTATAGAGAGAAAATTGTGAAAGCTGAAATTGTTTCATGTCTAAGAGTGAATAAATGTTGCTGCTTATAACCCCTTTTCAAAGGACTAATTTGGCCGCCTTTCTTTTGAAACTTTGACCATTTAATACCACATATTATCAATATGGTTATCCAGTAACTTGGGCTTCACACTTAGTCCCAAGTTGATGGGCTTGGGCTGCCCATTTTTCAACTTTCTCTTAGTTAGTTTTGGGTCCAAATAGTCGAGTGGGTTGGGATGTCTTTGGTCCCTTTTTAATATCTTTCTTGGGCTGAAAATATAGTCCATGTGTGATGCTAAAACCTAGGCCAAATTTACACCCATAACATGGACTTTATTCATAATCAAACTTGGACAATTCGACGTCGAGCCTCGTCTCTATTTAGCTAGCAAATTAAGCTAAGCAAGTAGGTGACTCACCTACTAGCTTCTTAATTCCTCCAAGAAACTCAATTTTCTTTCTTCATTTAAGGTCGTGATCTCCTCAATTTGACACAAAAAAATATATACTCTCGACTCTCTTAAGCATTCGACGCACATATCCCCTTATAAAATAAGTTTCAAGCACTTTTAAAAATGGGCGCTAATTTGGCCAAACCATATCATGTTTCATTTGCATTGTACTAGCATTGTATGATGTGGGGTATTACATTTTGCAGTAAATTTCTTAATATACAAAAATCACATGTAAAATCAACTTTAAATCATACAATTTAAGTAGAAATATGATTGGGAACTATGGGGAAAAGGACTCAATGGTTGAAACCCACATACCTTAGCTTTGGAGAAGTTCGTTATCATGATTGAAAATGGAGGGTTGAAGCTTGACGAAAATCTTTAGATATGGAAGAGATTTGGACACTTCATTTTGGAGTCAAAAATTAGTACAAGGATTTGAGAGAATATTTTATCAATAGAATGAAGAGCTTAAGGGTTTTGGGACCTTGAATGAGCAGAAAAACGTCAATCTACATATTAGAAAGGGTGACAAAGAACCAAAATAACCCTTCTCAAAATGCTGTCTAACGGCTATTACAGGCCCCGTTACGACCCGTAGGTAGCACTATGACTCGTAGAACCCTTCAAATGACCCCTAGGCTCAATTTTGAAGTCTCTAGAAATTGCTACAAGCCTGATCTACCAGTGGTACCCCAACCTACAACTCGTAACTATGGGCTAGTAGTGCAACTCTGCACAAACAGTCTTCAATAAAATGGTCATAACATTTCACTCCTAATGCTAAATGATATGAAACCAAGTGCCTTGGAAATCTAACTCAAAGGGCTTTCATTTAACTTACTGTGGGCCACCTAATTCGAAATGTGCTAAAAGTTATACTAGTTTGAAGTTGACCCTTGCATGTACCATCACCGTGAACTCAACTCTTAGTGGAGTGTTGAACTCGTCTAGGTAGTAAAAGTCTCCTATGAGCCTAATACACCCCCAATTTAACTAATTGAGGCTTGAAACATGGGTACAAGAACATAGTGTTATGGGGTGTCACAAGTGTGGCCAAATGGGTCATTTTCTTGAGAAATTGTCCAAAGTTTGCTGACAAGAACAAATCTTTTGCACCAATACCACCAACTAGAGGAAATCAAAGGGGTGCTACTTCTGGCCCAAGCAGGGCTACAAACTATTTGTATGCCATCGGTAGTTGCCAAGATCAAGAAAAGTCCCCTGATATTATAACGGGTATTATTCAAGTCTCTACTCTTGATTATTATGTTTTGATTGGATCCAGGTGCCACCCTATCTTTCATCATTCCTTATGTGGCTAGTAGATTTAAGATCTTTTCAGAGTGCTTGCTTAAATATTTTTCTGTTTCTACTCTTGTTGGTGAGTCTTTTATAGCCGAGAGAGTTTAGAGAGATATTATAGTGTCTATCTATCATGGAGATACTCTGATTAATTTGATTGAGTTAGAGATAGTTGACTCCAATATGATTCTTGGCATTGACTAGCTTCATGCCTGCTATGCCTCTGTTGATTATAGAACCCGAGTTGTCAACTTCCAGTTTCCAAATGAGCCTATCACAGAGTGGAAGGGTGATCCATTAGAACCTAAAGGTAAGCTTATTTCCTACCTTAAGGACAAAAATTTAATCTCAAAGGAGTGTATCTACCATCTCTTGTGAGTTAAGTATGATGATGTTGAGATTTTTATCCTAGAGTCTGTCCTGATTCTGAATGAGTTTCCTAAAGTATTTCTTAAGGACCTACATAGAGTTCCTCCTAATAGGGATATTGACTTCAGAATTGATATTCTTTATGACTCCCAGCCTATATCCATTCCTCCTTATAGAATGGCCCCTGTTGTATTGAAAGAGGTGAAAGAAGAGTTGTGAGATTTGCTAGAGAAGAGCTTTATTAGGTTGAGTGTCTCACCCCAGGGTGCTCCAGTCCTGTTCGTTCGGAAGAAGGATGATTCCCTCCAAATGTGTATTGATTGTGACTAGTTGAAAAAGGTGGCTATCAAGAATAAGTATCCCTTCCCAAGTATAGATGACTTGTTTGACCAACTTAGGGTGCCATTTTTTTCTCTAAGATAGACCTTTGATTAGGCTAGCACAAGTTAAAAGTGAGAGAATGTGACATCCTGAAGATGGCTTTTCAAACCCTATATGGGCACTTCAAATTCTTGGTGACATCCTTTGGTTTGACAAATGCACCTGCGGCCTTCAACGACCTAATAAATAGAGTATTTGGATAATACTTCACCATGTTCATGATCGTGTTCATTAATGATATTTTAGTGTATTCCAAAGATGAGAAGAAGCATGCTAATCACCTTAGGATTATTTTGCTGATGCTCCAGGATAATGAGTTATATCCAAATTTTTTGAAGTGTTAATTTTGGCTCAAATCTGTGGCACTTCTATGCCATGTGGTTTCAAGTAGTGATGTACGAGTGGATACTCAAAACATTGAGGCGGTCAAGAAATGGCCTAGACCAACCTCTCCGACTAACATAAAGAGCTTTCTGGGTTTGTCTGATGAGTGTCAAAAGTTTCCAAGAGTTGAAAACAATGTTGACTACTACCTTAGTGTTAACCTTGCCCTAAGTAGCCATTAGATTTGTTTTTCATTATGATGCCTCAAGAATGGGATTGGGATACATATTGATGTAGAAAGGTAAAGTTGTTGGTTATGCTTCCAGGCAACTCAAATTGCATGAGAAAATTATCCCACACATTATTTGGAATAGGAAGAGGTAGAGTTTATTATTAAACTATGGTGCCACTATCTATATGTAGTGCATGTTGATATATTCACATAACATAAGAGCCTGCAGTATGTTTCACCCAAATTGAGCTTAACTTCAGGTAGAGGAGATGGCTTGAGCTGCTTAAGGACTATGATATAAGAATCCTCCACCATCCAAGTAAAGCTAATGTGGTTGCTAATACCCTTTGTAGGTTATCCATGGGTAGCAGCTCTGATGTTGAAGAGGAGAAAAAATAAGCTATCTAAAGAGGTTCATAGACTAGCATGATTAGGAGTTAAACTAGATGAATCGAGTAAGGTGGAGTACTTCTGCATAATGGGTCTGCATCATCTCTAGTAGTAGAGGTGAAAGAGAAGCAAGACAAAGATCCCATCTTGCTGTAATTGAATACCGATATGTATAAGCAGAAAGTAATGGCTTTCACTAAAGAGGGAGATAGAGTATTGAGATACGAAGGTAGATTGTGTGTTCCAGATGTTGATGGCATCTGAGGAAGGATCATGGAAGAAGCCCATAACTACATATATTCTATCTATCTAGGCTCAACAAAGATATACCATGACTTGAGACAGGTCCACTGGTGGAGTGGAATGAAGAGAACTATTGTAGAGTTTGTTACTAAATGCTGGAATTGCTAACATGTTAAAGTTGAGCACAAGAAACCATTTGGAGTAGCTTAGAGATTCTAGATCCTAAAGTGAAAGTAGGAGATAATTAACATGGACTTCGTTACAAGCTTATGGAGGTCTCCTCTGTAGCATGATTTGGCTTGGGATGTAGTTGACAGGATGAAAAAGGATGCATATTTCTTGGAAGTAAAGATGATTGACACTACACAAGATTATGCCTGCTTGTACATAAGAGAGATTATGATGTTATTACATAGAGTTTCTTTTTCCATCATATTATCTAAGGGAGGTCAGTTCATCGGTCAATTCATGAAATCTTTTAAGAATGTCTTTGGTTCAAAGGTGAACATTAGTACTGCTTTTCACCCACAGATTGGTGGGCAAACATAACTCACCCTTCAAAACCTTAGATGATATGTTGAAATGAGCAATCGACTTTAAAGGTAATCGGGATGACCACTTGCCCCTAATTAAGTTTTCCTATTATAACAATTTCCATTCAAGTATTCAGACTACCCTATACGAGGAAGCAGTTATGGAAGGTGAAATACCACTCATGTGCTTTGGAATGGCTCATAATTGTAATTTCCATATATCTCAAATTCCATGCATGATTTCAAAAATCTGACTTTACATTCTTGATCATGGGGAAAATTGAGTGAGAATGGGTATAACCCAGATTTTATAAGGCCCATAGAGAAAAATAATTTTTGCTAGTTTTTCTTGTCTAGTGTCTATCAGTGCACAGGCCACAACGCGCCTGGGGTGCAGGCTAGTATCTTTATTGATCTGCGTCTAATTCGTGTTGTGCCTTGGGCGTGTTTTATTTTCCTTGATTTTCTCATTTTGCCCAAGAGCATTAGGCTCATAGCCCCATGCCTATTTAAATATGAATCTCTAATACTTAGTCATTTTTCAACTCTATAGCTCATAAAACCCTCTCTGAAACCTCTCAAAGACTATCAATTCTCTCAATCAAATCTAAGAATTTCAAGCTCAATTTTGGAATTGAGGACTCATTTCAAGATCTAAGTCTACTTCAAGTTCATTTGAAGGAATTCAAGGTTTAAGGTATATGAGTCTTCATCCATAAGTTCTTTCACCTATGGAGCCCAACCTTCTCTTTTTATGAAAATTTCATGTTTTCAAGTTGTATTACCTATGGGTATGTCTTATTATGAAATATGAACATAAATAATGCTGGGGTTTTACAAAGTATTGATTGATTATGCATGAATGTGTATTTTAAGCTTATTCCATGAATTGATTTTGTCTATTGAGACTCTGTATGTTTTGAGCTATAAAACTATGAATAATTATGGTACCCCATATGAAGGTTTTAGTACTATATTGGATGGTTGATTTGCATTAAGTTTACTAATCTTGTTTCAATCTTGAATTTCCTGATTTTGAACAAGTATCATGAACCCACCATGTGTTTGATAAAATGATATGACAAGAATTCTCAAATTATTGATGATCTATTACATGATTTACAAGTCAACTGACTTCATGATGATTTAGGTCTTTCAAGCATATATTGATTTCATGAAAAAGTATCCATGATGTTACAAGTAACAAATTGAGCCCTATTTCAAGATTTTACCCTCTAGTGAGCCAGTCATGTCAAGTGGAAAGATAAAACATGATTACTATTTTGTCTCACTTCAAGTTAGACTCACTAGGAGGGGTCAAGCATGTGATAGAGTTACTCATGTAATGTTATCATGTTTCTTACAAGTATTCATTTTATTATTAAAGTTATGACTATTTCAAGTACTCCATGGGATTAGGCTTAGCACTATTTTAGCTTAAGATGGAGGCTCAACTCAAGGGGTCCTTATATAAAGTCCTTAGTCTCTAAACTATGTGCCACCATAGGATATTATATATATATATATATATTTGGTGGCTATCTTGCTATATCATACCTCGTCAAGGCGGTGACATGCCTCAAATTATTCATTGTATGATTTACCAAGATTAGTAGCCCACACCTTGTCAAGGGGGTTACATGCCTCGCTTATCTTGTCAAGAGGGTGACATGCCTTGAAGTCCAAGTAGTAGCTTGCTTGGTCTATATCAGTTAAGGTATCTTCCCACATATGTATTATGTGTTATGCAAGTTGAATGTTTTACAAGCATGTGTTATTACAAGCATTGATCATACATGTCATATTGAGATTATATCTATTGCCTATATGTATGCATTTTGAATATTATGACTTATATCTTTGTTGCATTGCATCCTACATACTTAGTACATTCAAATGTACTAACATATACTCTATCCCTATATGATATCACTATGTAGAAACCGGAGATCATTTTGATCATCCTTCTCCACATGGCTAGTTTGGTTCTCAGAGAAAGCTTTGGCGAGTCCTCAATTTTGAGGACAATATCTACTTATTTCATGTTATGTTGAGACTCCTTCTTATGTTGAATACTTATTATTTTGAGGGTGAGCCCAGAGAGTGTCTTGGCTCCCTCTCCATTCTAAAGTGGAGGTGTTGGATACTATGCATGTATATGCTATGAGCATGACTCTTTTATGCTTTTGTGATTATCAAAGACTTCTCTTAGGCCATCTTCCCTTTTTAACTATATCACTTATTGATGTTTATTTTGGTTTTGTGACTAAAGATGTGCGAATGATATGCTAAGAGGCTTGTTTGGGGTCCCTTCGGGTTCCCTATTCGCCGTGTCACATCTATCCCCTAGGCTGGGGTCATGATAGGAGGAGATCCAGACCACTGATTTGTTGGTTAGAAATGGGTGAAGCAGAATTAATTAGACCAGACTTGGTTAACACAGCCATGAAAAGGTGAAATTCATACAAGAAAGATCAATACTACACAGAGTTGAAAGAAATCATACACCAATGTAAGGAGAAGGGACTTAGAGTTCGAGCTATGAAGGGTATGATGCGATTTTGGAATAAATGGAAGTTGAGTTAGAGGTACATTGGTCCTAACTAGATTACAAAAAGAGTGGGAAAGGTATCTTATGAGGTGGAGCTACCACCAGAATTAGCAGCCATCCATCCAGTCTTCCTTATTTCCCTGTTTAAGAAATGTTTAGGAGATCCACAGTTGGTTTTTCCTGTTGAGAGTATTGGTGTAAGAGATAACTTGAGCTATGAGGAGATTCCCTTTTAAATCCTTGATTTTTAGGTTTGCAATTTGAGGACCAAAGATATGTATCTATGAAGGTGTTGTGGAGAAATCAATTTATAGAAGATGCTACTTAGTAAGTTGAGGAGGTTATAAGGGCGAGGTGCCCAAATTTTTTTACACCTACAAATGATGAGAGAGTTGACGGTAATGATTCTTTTTGAATTCCTAAGATCCTCTCTACTCATAGTTTGATTGACTAAAGTGTCCTAGAATCTGAGTGATGATTAAACAAATTTGTTGACCGTTTACTCGCATTACTTGCTTAACTGCTTGATTGATTTATTATATAAGTGAGTTGAGTGCTATTTGACTTTTAGTGTCCATAATGAGGTTCGTTCCTTGGCTAGGGTTCCTAGATTTCTCTTCATTCGAGGACTAGTGATCCCAAGGAAGAGATATGTAATGCCCCATAATTCTTTCCGCCTAGTCGAGTAGATGCACATAAAAGACTGAGAAAAAGGCTGAGAAAAATCACTAGAAGAAAGGACGAAGGCTATCCACGACCGGTATAGTGATCCACGACCCATATAGTCATCCATAACATATAAATAAAGTATCTTAGGTCACCCAACTAACCAGGGGAAACTTTTCTAAGTAATAAGCCCATGATCGAGACAACATATGACCCGTATATTTAATTCACGTCCCATAGATTAGGTCTCGTAGCTTATTGGTTCAAAAGTCAACTTTTCAGTATATTGAATTATGAATTGTTAGACAGCCTGTAGAAGGATTTATACTCATAGAAGAGGTTTTATAGGTCACATGTAAAATTTCAACAACTCATACTTTTGGAAATCTTACCTACGAAAGGTTATCTATGGCCCGTAAAAAGAACCACGACCCATAGATGGGGCCTCGTGGTTTCCATCAGCACTTTTTATGAATGATATTGTTGTCTATTCATATGCCTTTTAATTAAAACCAATGATCGTTTGTACATGTATTAGACCCCTTATCAGTAACCTAAGGGTATTACTTCTCAAAAACAATTGAAAATTCTAGAGAGCATCGAAGAAGGGGAGAAAGCTAGGGTTCCAACATGTGTATAGAGGTTCTCTAAGAGTTGACTATTCTTTAATATTTCTATGTAAGGCTAAATCAAAATTTGGGTCTGTTCCCTCATATGCCCATGTTGATAATGATAGCAAGATTTTGAATGTATTGAGTTCCCATGCATGATTCCTTGAATGTATTCTTGCAAATTATGTACTCTATGTATTTTTATATGTTAATGGTTATTATAAACCTTATTTTACTAATTAAATGCTTTTATGAGTTATTTTAGAAACACTATATATATTACTTCATAAAATATTGCATGAATGAACCTAGACATTGAGTGTAGAGCCTTGATTTGAGAATATTGAATGTGATTCTAATTGAGTATGATGATAGGTTGATACAACATGATGTTGTAATGAGTTTTCAAATTTGAGCTCTAAGATTTTTCTAAACTGAGAGTCCTCCTATGTGATTGTCTATTTTCTCTTGAATGATTGACTTGATAAAATTGATGAGCTAAAAGAGTCCATTAAGATACTCACTAATTCGTTGATTGAGTTGAATGATATTTTATGAGAATTGAGTAGTGGATGAGTATCAAATATCAAATTGGGTAAGAGTAAGTCCAACTTGAACTCAATAACTATATCACCAAATGTAGGAGAGAATTGAAACCACTAAGTTGAAGGTTTCCTTATTGATAGGTCCCTGAAAAAATAGAGGACTCGTTTGATTTGATCCTATCCACTATGGATTGATTAGCTTACCTTGGAAAATACTTGTGGCAACTCCAATGAAATTGTTGTATGTTCACTAGCTCATTGGTGATTATTGTCGTATAAGAAAAACTCCCAGATCTGTTCCATATAGATAGTACTCTGATTTGATCAAATTGATTTGGATAGTATTTATTGGTCATTGTCTACTATTTATTCTTTCTTTAGGTGGACATTTGACATCCTAATTGAGTTTCTTATTTTTGTTTAGAGTTATCTGAGTTGATAGTACTCTACCTTGATGCATGTTTCATTCAATCATTTTACATACTCGTACATTTCACGTATTGACATGCATTTTGATTGCATCATTTTATGATGCAAAGACAGGTACTCAGATCATTAGCAGGGCTTCGTTAAGGATCTTTCCCACTATTCAGCTGATTGGAGAGTCCTTCCTAGTCTTTGAGGATGCACAGTATTTATTTCATCCAACTTTCATAGTTAGAATTCTTTTGATTTGAGGTAGCCATGGATCTATCATTGTCACTATTGAATAATTGATAGAGGGTTGATAGACTAGAGTCAATTTGCTTGGTTGGCTATTGTTTTGAGCTAGCTCCTTTCATAGTAGCCTTATTGATTTACTTTCATCATTTATATATTGACATCATACATCTTTTATTTCGTCATGCTCCAAGAGGGTACCCTAGACGTGACCGACACTCTGAGACTATTGCTAGTCCCCAAGCGAACCACTTGGCCTCATCACATTCATTCATTCAAAAAACTCTATCAATCAGCACAAAACTAAAGATAATAATGGGCAAATCTGATTTCTCAAATAGTATGTTAAATAAATAGGATATTATGGAAGAAACTAGCTTAACAAAATCTCAACATCAATAACTCAACTCTAGTCTATGAAGCCTCTATCACTATCAAATGGTGCCAATTATAGACCCATGGCTATCTCAACTCAGAAGTAAATCTAACTCAAGTCTAACTTTAATAAGCTAGATGAAAATAAAACAGGATCCTTTGAAGTAAGGGAGGCTTACCAACTCAACTGAATGCAAAGATCCTCAATGATGCGCCTATTGACCATCTCTAGTACCTGCTTCTGTATCATAAAATGATGCAGTCCAAATGGGACATAAGTACATGGAATGTATGAGTATTTAAAATGGATGAATAAAACAGAAATAGGTTAAATAATACAGAAATAACATCAACTCAGAAAATACACAATTAGAATGTCAAATGTCTATCTAAAGTAGGAACAAAGAGTAGACAAGTGACCCATTAACCAATCAAACCTCATCAAATAACTCAACTTAACTCAATGCCTGAAAATGTGCCTCGAAAGTGTCCAAAATTATAATTTTTATATATCTCAAAATTTGTATGTGATATTGAAACTTCGACTTTATATTCTTGATCAGGGGTCAAATTCAGTGGAAAATGGCTCTAACCCCAATTTATGAGCAACCATATCAAAATTTGGAATCACAAAATGCCATTTTGGAGATCTTTTTGCGCCCCTGGAGCGATGTGCCAAGGGCGCACCTCTGTGTATTTTTGTGCCGAGTTTTTGACTTAGGTCCAAGACTTTTAATTTTTGGTCCTAAATTGTCCCAAACATGAAAATACCTATAATTAGCTATTTTTAACCCTTATATCATTCTAAATATTCCACAATACTCATTCAAGAACTTAGCCAAATATGTCACTCCTAAATTCAAGTCCCAAAACTCAGTCGGATCCAAATGTTCTTATTAATGCTTCAAAGTCTCCATCTCCAATCTTCATCAAGATATTCTCCAAAGGTCAAGGAATGTGGGTTTCTTTCATGGGTTCCTTTCACCCATGATACCAAAGTTTCCTTTTACTCAAAATTGCATGATTTAAAATTGATTTACAAATGGGTCTAACCTATTATGAAATCCTTTGCACATTATGTTGGGGTTTATGAAATTATGATTATTTTAGCATATTTTGAGCTATGAATCTCCTCCATCAATATCGGATAGATCCAAAGATTCACTATTTTTAGCTTTGAGATATGACAGAATAAAGCAAAATGGCTCTTTAAACTGTCTGCGCTTCTTTCAATTATGAAGTAGCAGTTAGTCAATGCAACTTTCTACGCTCATCATGGGTCATATGGAAATAGTCGCGCTATGTTTTTAAATATAGGGGTCAGATTGCGTACATTCGACCCTCTTATCCCGCAATGGGCGGGAGCCTTTGAGGCATTAGGGTAATGTTGTTGTTGTTGTTGTTGAGCTATGAATCTAAGATCTATTGTAAGATTTGATGAGAGGTTTGATGTATATTACTTGATGGTGTTACAAAGAATCTATTGAAGGTTTTACATTGAATTTTTTTAGCATGATTTTCCTTTTGAATTATATGGTTTTACACTAGAACTACACATCCTCTAAGTATTTGATAAAATGTCCGATTATGGTTTTCTCGAGGAATTAAAGACCCAATGCATATCTTTTGAGTTGAATAACTATATGACGATGAAATGAATGTATATATATATATATATATATATGATGTTCCCCTATATAGTGTTGGAATGTGACCATGGCCTACTCGGGGGTTGCGTGTCGGGTAACCTTGTCAAGGGGTTCGTACCTTGATAATCTATTGGGCATTTTGCACTTTGGCACCACGGGTGGTAGGATGTGACTATTTATTTACCTATCGAGGGGCTTGTACCTTGATAACTATCGGGGGGTTTATACTTCGATCACCAGGGGGTAGGGTGTGACAACCTATTGATAGGATTTGTACCTTAATCACAAAGGGTGGTAAGATGTGACTATCCACCAATAGTTTAGTGGTCCTTTCTTACACATATGTTATGTTCTATGTAAGCATGTTTTACTTAAGTATTGATCATATATGCCATAATGTTATTATGCTATCTATTGGTTATCTCTATGCATTTTGACTATGATGCTTAATTCTTGTTGCATTAAATCATACATACTTAGTACATTCAAATATACTAATGCATACTTTATGCCTATATAATGTCACCATGTAGGAACCGGAGCATTGTTTGATCATTCGACTCAAGCTAGTTGGTGAGTCCTCTATTTTGGGGACATTGGTCTATGTTCTTATGCTATTTATTGGTACACACTTCCTCTTTTGTGTATTTTGACTATGAGGGTGAGCTCGGTTGCTTGTCTTGACAACCACTATTATCTAAAAAGTGGAGGTATTGTTTGATATGTTATGTATCTATTTTGTGAGTTTTGACTCTCTCTTTGACTCTTTATGTTGATGTTATGAACTTGTCCCTTAGCCCCATTTATACCTATTTACCACTCCATGTTGTATGTTATTTCTTCTGTGACCAAGGACATGTAATGACATATTAAGAGGCTTGCTTGGGGTCCTTTTGGGTTCCCATGTGCCGTGTCAAGTCTAGGCCCTAGGCTTAGGTAGTGACAAATTTGGTATCAGAGTACTAGGTGGTTAGATCCTTAGAGTCTGGCACAACTCTTTGATTAGAGTCTTATTAATGGTTGTGTTGTGCACAAAAACTATGAGTAAGAGTGTATGAGGCATTTTAGGAAATGTTTCCCTTTTTCATATTCTAAGTCATGCTATAGAGTTAAAGTAAGAGTTTCCCCCTAATAATTGTTCTTTGCTATGTTAGATTATGCCAACACAAGAGGAAGACAAGCCTGCACACCCTAGGGGCAAAGAGACAATGGAGAGCTTCGGGATGCTCTTACCTTACTTGCACAAGTTGTGGTTAATAAAGCTAATCAAGGGGTCCAAGCCCCTCATGCTCCTACTCCAGCTTCTCGGGTAAGAGACTTTATGAGAATGAATCCCCCAGAATTCTACGGGTCAAAGGTAGATGAGGACCCTCAAGAGTTCATTGATAAGGTCTACAAGATATTGGCTATCATGGGTGTGACGTCAAAAGATAAGGTGGAGTTGGCAGCCTACCAACTCAAATGGGTGGCCCAAATATGGTACATCCAATGGAAGGAAGAGAAGGAAGTCAACAATGTGGTTCTATCGGAAGAGTTAAAGGTAGATTTCTTAATCGATTCTTCCCTATTGATCTTAGGGAAGCTAAATTATAGAGTTTATCAACTTGAAACAAAGATCTATAAGTGTGAAGGAGTATGCCCTCAAATTCAACCAACTTTTAAAATATGCCCCACACTTGGTTGCTGACTCAAGGTCTAGAATGAACAAGCTTGTAATGGGTTTGTCCAACTTGGTGAGTGAAGAATGTCGGTTTGCTATATTGATTAATGACATGGACTTATCCTGTCTTATGACCTATGCTGAACAAATAGAGGGGAGAAATTGAGGATTAAGGGGGATCATGTGGCCAAGAGGGCCTATTTTAAGGGTAAGTTCCAAAAGGGTGGTCGGATCCATGAAGGCCAAGGGTCTTGCCATGCTTTTAATAGGGGGTTTACCAATGAATTCCCAATGTCCCAAGGTGTGGGTATTGTGGTTCCTAATGATAAGTGTCTAAGATATAGCAAGGGCCATAAAGGCCCATGCTAGAGGGACATTAATACTTATTTTGGTTGTAAGGAAGTGGGTCAGAAAAAGGTGTATTGCTCTCGAAATGCAACAAGGGTAAGAAGGTCTGTCCACAAGGTTCTAATGTTGTTTCTTTGGGGAGAGGTGGACGACATAATGGTGCCCCAAGGCATAATCAATTTTATGCAATGCATGGGAGGCAAATGGTTGATGAGGTCCCCAATATTATTATTAGTATGTTGAAAATCTTTGATTTTGATATGCGTGCATTGATTGATCCCAATGCCACTCTTTCTTTTGTTACCCCCTTTGTTGCCAAAAAGTTCCATGTTGAGCTTGAATTGTTGCATGAGTTACATGAGATGTGTACTCCTATTAGTGCATCTATTGTTGCTAGAAAAGTTTATAGAAGTTGTGCTATTTGCATCTTGCATAAACTCTTGCCTTGTGATATTATTTAGTTGGATATGGTTGATTTTGATATTATTCTTGGGATGGATTGGTTACATTTATACTATGCTTCTATTGATTGTAGAACCCGTAGGGTCAAGTTCCAATTCCCAAATGAACCCATCCTTGAATGGGAGAGTCATGATCTGGTGGTCAAGGTTTGTTTCTTCTCTTGCATTAAATTTTATAAGTTGATCTATAAAGGGTGTCTTTTCCATCTTGTGAGGATTAGGGATGTGTAGTCCAAAGTCCTCCCCATAGAGTTAGTTTCGATTGCAAATAAGTTCCTTGATGTCTTCCAAAATGACCTTCCCAATGTTCCTCCCGAAAGGGAAATAGATTTTGGTGTAGAACTCCTCCCCGATACTCATCCCATTTATATTCCCCCTTATCGTATAGCCCTAGTAAAGTTAAAGATTTGAAGGAACAATTGAGGGACTTATTGGGGAAGGGTGTTATTAGGCCTAGCCAATCCTCTTGGTGTACACTAGTGTCATTTGTGAAAAAGAAGGATGGGTCCCTTAAAACATGTATTGACTATTGGAAACTCAATAGGGTGACCATCAAGAATAGGCATCCTCTTCCAAGAACTGATGATTTGTTTGACCAATTGCAAGGGGCTAGCCACTTCTCTAATATTGATCTTTGATCTGGGTATGATTAAGTAAAGGTGAGGGAGTGTGATATTCCTAAGATCGCCTTACGAACAAGGTATGGGCATTATGAATTTGTCATTATGTCTTTTAGGTTGACCATTGCACCAGCCATATTCATGGACCTAATGAATATGGTCTTCAAACCCTACCTCGATTCATTTTTTGTGGTCTTCATTGATTATATTTTGATCTATTCACATAAAAAGGAGGAACACATAGGGCATTTGAGGGGTGTGTTGCAAAGATTGAGGAAAGAGAAATTGTATGCTAAATATGAAAAGTGTGAATTTTAGTTGAAAAAGGTTGCCCTACTAGGTCATGTGGTATCGGGGGATGGTGTTAAGGTGGATCCTAAGAAGACTTACGTGATTAGAAATTGGCCTACACCATTGACCACATCGAATATTAGGAGCTACTTGGGGTTAGCGGGCTAGTATTTGAGGTTTGTTAAAGTGTTCTCTTCTATTGCTTCTCCCATGAAAAAATTGACTCAAAAGAAAGCTAAGATTGTGTGGAGTGATGAGAGTGAAAGGAGATTCCAAACATTAAAAAATAAAATTGTATCCTCTCCTACAGTGTAACTACCAGAAGGGCTAGAAGGTTTTGTTATGCATTGTGATGCTTCTAGAGTTCGTTTGTGTGCTAACGCAAAATGGTAAGATGATAGCCTATGCTTCTAGACAACTCAATGTGCATGAAAAGAACTACCCTACTCATGATCTTGACTTGGCCGTCGTAGTATTTGTTTTTAAAATCTAGTGACATTATTTGTATGGGATGCATGTTGATATGTTCACCGATAATAAGAGTCCCTAATATGTCTTCATGTAGAAAGATCTCAACTTGAGACAAAGGAGGCGGCTAGAACTTCTTAAGGATTATGATATAAGTGTGCATTATCATCTTGGTAAGTCTAATATTGTGGTGGATGCTTTAAGTAGGGTGTTTATGGATAGCCTAGCTCATGTTGATAGTGATGATAAGAAGATGGCTAGGGAGGTGCATCGTTTGGATAGATTAGGAGTTGAGAGTTAGGTTGGAAGAGGTTGGTAATGGGGGTATTGTTATTATTGATGGTTCTAAGTCTTCTTGGTTGATAAGATGAAAGAAAAGCAAGATCCTGATTCCTCCTTGTTAGAATTGAAGGCCTTCCTAAAAGAGTGTAAGGTGGAGGTTTTCTCCTAAAGGGAAGATGGTTCCCTTAGGTACCAAGGTAGGTTGTGTGTGCCTTGTGATGATGGTTTGAGGGAGAAAATCCTTGATAAGGCCCATAATTCTTCTTATTCTATCCACCCCAGTTCCATCAAAATGTATAGAGATTAAGGGATGTGTATTAGTGGGGAGGCATGAAGAGGGACATTGACAAATTCGTTTTCGATTGCCATAGTTGTAAAAAAGTCAACACCAAACATCAAAGGCCGGGTGTACTAACCCAAGACATAGAGGTTCCTATTTGGAAGTGGGAAGATATTAATATGGATTTTGTGGTTGGGTTTCCCAAGACTAGAAAAGGTTTTGATTCCATTTTGGTTGTGGTAGATAGGATGACGAAATTGACTCAATTTCTATCGGATAAGACCATATATGGGACTGAGGATTATGCTAGGTTGTATATTCATGACTTGGTAAGGTTGTATGGGGTTCCTTTTTCCACCATATCAGATCATGGTGATCAATTTACTTCACACTTTTGGAGGTCCTTCCAAAGGGGCCTTAGTATAAGAGTTAAACTTAATAAGACCTTTCACCCTCAAACGGATGGCCAAGACAAAAGAACTATCCAAACAATTGAGGATATGCTTAGGGCTTGTGTATTGGAGATTAAGGGTAGTTGGGATGATCATCTTCCATTGATTGAGTTTGCTTATAACAATAGCTATCATTCTAGCATCAGTGTGGCTCCTTTTGAGGTTCTCTATGGGAGACGATGTAGATCATCAGTTGGTTGGTTTGAGGTTGGTGAGGTAGATTTGTTTGGACCAGATCTGGTTATGGAGGCTCTTGAGAAGTTTAGGATGATTAGAGAAAGGTTGAAGATGGCCCAAAGTCACCAAAAGTCTTATGCCGATGTGAGGAGAAGGGAACTTGAATTCCAAGTTGGTGATTGGGTTTATTTGAAGGTGTCACCCATGAAGGGTGTTGTTTATTTTGGTAAGAAGGGTAAGTTAATCCCAAGATATATGTGTCCTTATAAGGTAATGAGGAGAATTGACAAGATATAATATGAGTTGGAATTGCCTAGTGAGATGAATTTGGTTCATCCGGTCTTTCATATATCCATGTTTAGGAAATGTGTGGGAGACCCTAGTTATATTGTGCCTCTTGATATTGTGGGAGTTGTTGAAGCTAATTTGACCTATGAAGAGGTTCTAGTTTGGATTTTGGATGGGCAAGTGAAGAGGTTGTGAAATAAAGAGATGGCCTCCGTTAAGGTCCTTTGGAGGAATCAACAAGTTGAAAGTGTAACCTGGGAGGCCAAAGCGGGCATGCAAAAGAGATATCCTTACCTTTTCCACTCCACACAAGCTTAAGTTATTGATCTAAGTCCTTTATATGATCTCAAGTCTTAAGCTCAGTCCCATGTCATTGGATATATTCATGTTTAAATTGATAAGTTCATGATGATTTTATACTTATGATGAGATTTTTGAAATGATGTTTAAGTACATTCTTTCATCTCTATGTGGTCTGAATTTGTCATGTTTGTGTCTCTCATATATGTTTCTTTGATATTTGAGGATGAATATTCCCAAGGGGTAGATATTAAAATGACCCCAAAAATACCCGAAAATGTGCCTCGAAAGTGCCCTGAATCGTAATTTCCATATATCTTAAGATCCATGCATGACATTAAAAATTCGAGTTTGTATTCTTGATTAGGGGGTCTAATTGAATGAGAAAAGGGTTCACCCCAATTTATGAGCAATCGCATCAAAATATGGAAATTGCAATATGCCATTTCCAGAGAGATTTTTAAGCCTCTGGCACGACACACCAAGGGCGCGCCTCTGTGTATTTTTGTGTACCATTTTTTACTTCGGTCTAAGAATTTTAAGTCTTGGACCTAAGTGTTCCCAAATGTGAAAACACCTATACTTAGCTACTTTTTTTCACCCTTATATTATTCTAAACATTCCCCAATACTCATTCAAACACTTAGCCATATATTTCGCTCCAAAATTCAAGTCCAAAAACTCATCCGGATCTCAAGCTTCTCATTGAAGGTTCAAGTCTCTATCTCCTATCTTCATCAAGCTATTCTCCAAAGTCAAAGTATGTGGGTTTCATGGGTTCCTTTCACCCATGATACCCAAGCTTCCTTTTACTCAAAATTACATGATTTAAAGTTGATTTACAAATGGGTCTTACTTATTATGAAATTTACTGCACGCTATGCTGGGTTTTATGAAATTATGATTGTTTTAGAATATCTTAAGCTATGAATCTAAGATCTATTATAAGATTTTATGAGGGATTTTGATGTATATTTCTTGAGGGTATTACCAAGTATTTATTGAAGGTTTTACATTGAATTTTCTGCCGTGATTGCACACTTGAATTGCATGATTTTACACTAGCACTACATACCCTCTAAGGGTTTGATAAATTACCCAGTTATGGTTTTCTTGAGAAATTAAAGGCCCAATGCATAGCTTTTGAGTTAAATGACTATATGATGATGAAATCAATGTATATATATATGATGTTATCCTATATAGTGTTGGAATGTGACCATGCCCTACTCAGGGGTTGCACGTCGGGAAACCTTGTCAGGGGTTCCTACCTTGATAACCTATCAGGGAGTTTGTACTCCGACACCACGGTTGGTAGTATTCAACTATCCATGAACCTATCGAGGGGTTTGTACCTTGATAACCTATCGAGAATTTGTACCCCGGTCACTATGGGTGTTAGGGTGCTACTATGCACCAACCGATTGACATGGTTTGTATATCAATCATCAAGGGTAGTAGGGTGTGATGATCCACCAATAGTTTAGTGGTTCTTTCTTACAAATATGTTATGTTCTATGTAGGCATGTTTTACTTAAGCATTGATCATACATGCCATATTGTTGTTATGCTACCTATTGCTTATCTGTATGCATTTTGATTATAATGCCTAATTCTTGTTGCATTGCATCCTACATACATAGTAAGTTCAAACATACTAACGCATACTCTATGCCTACATGATGTCACCATGGAGGAACTGGAGCACCATTTGATCATCATCCTCCCCCACATAGCTAGTACGATATCACTCAAGCTAGTTGGTGAGTCCTCCATTCCGGGGATATTGGTCTATATTCTTATGCTATGTATTGCTACACTCTTTCTCTATTGTATATTTTGACTATAAGGCTAAACAGGTTGCTTGTCTTGGCCCCCGCTATTATCTAAGTATTAGATATGTTGTTGGACATCTTATGTATCTATGTTATGAGCTTTGACTCTCTCTTTGACTCTTGATGTTGATGTTATGAAGTTATCCCTAAGCCTCGTTTATCCCTATTTACCACTTCATGTTGTATTTTATTGCATCTGCGACCAAGGATATGTAATAATATGTTAAGAGGTTTGCTTGTGGTCCCTTCGGGTTCCCCATGAGCCATGTCATATCTAGGCGGTAGGCTTGGGTTGGGACATCAACTCAACTCGACTTAGAGTACTATTAGTATAGGACCTATTTGGGAGGTTCTCTTATTTGACAATAATCACTTATGAGCTAGTGACTATACAACAATCCCACTGATGTTGCCACAGTCGTTCTGCATGTACCAGGTAAAGAATGAATTAGATCCACTAGGGATCTAGACTCAATAAGTCCTCTACTGCTTTCAAGGACTTTTACTCATGAGGGAACCTCAATGTAATGGTTCAAATCCTCACCTACGCTTGGCGACGTACTCATTTCAGTGCTCGATACAACTCTTAAGAGTCAATGCTCATAAGACTCCTCCTTAGGGTTGTGCATAGAACACGTAGTGCTTAATAGTTTGGAGGACAACTCTGAGGTGATTAGCACGATCCTTCTCATCTCTCGCATACACCAATATGTTATCGATGAACATGATCACAAACATATCAAGATATTGTCTGAACACCTTTTCATCAAGTCCATAAAGGCTGCAGGTGCTTTTCTCAACCAAAAGTACATGACCACGAACTCAAAATGGCCTTATATAGTCCTAAAGGTTGTATTTAGAATATCATATTCCCTAACATTCAACTGATGGTAGCCAGATCTAAGGTCTATCTTTGAGAAACAAGAGGCACCCTAAAGTTGGTCAAATAGATCATCTATCCTAGGAAGATGATATTTATTCTTTATCGTGACCTTATTCAGTTGCCTATAAACGATACAATTTTGAGAGACCCATCTTTCTTTTGCACAAATAGGATAGGAGCACCCCAAGGAGAACTATTCAACCTAATAAAGACCTTCTCTAATAAATCTCTCAATTACTCTTTCAAGTCTTTCAACTCAGTAAGGGCCATGTTATAAGGTGGGATTGAGATAGGCTAGGTATCAGGAAGAACATCAATGCCAATGTCAATATCCTTATCATTCTGGACTCCAGGCAGATCCTCAAGAAGCACTTTAGGAAACTTATCACAATTAGGACTGACTCTAGAGTAAGAGGCTCCACTTCATCAGACTTAACTCGAACGAGGTGATAGATACAACCTTGAGAAATTAGCTTCTTGGCCCTAAGTAGGAGATAAACTTTTCATTAGGTGCAAAAAATCACCCTTATACTCCACAACTGGTTCATTCAGGAATTGGAACTTAACGGTTTGGGCTCTATAATCAATGGAGGCACAACAGGTGTGAAGCCAATCTATGCCTAGGATCATATCAAAATCAGTTATGTCTAACTCAACCAAATCAATAAGAGTATCCTTATGATGGATGGACACTACACAATCTATATAGATTCTCTTAGCTCAAAAAGACTCACCCACTAGAGTAGAATCATCAAAGAATTCAAGAAGACTCTCAAGGGTTCTATCAGAACTACTTTGCACACAAAGAGTTTCTATTGACAATGTGGCACCAGGATCCATCAAAATGTAACAATCAAGAGTAAAGACTCGAATCATATACATCACAACATCCGGGGAATTCTCCTGATCTAAACGACTACCCATGGTATACAAAGGGTTTGTGGTTTCATTTGCACTTGATGTAGTACCTTTCTAAGTTCCTCTAGTTTTCAAGGCTGGTTTAGAAGATTAAGCCTGATCAGCCTACTTTTGACAATCTCGTTGGAAGTGACAAACTTGGCTATACTTGAAACATGTGTCACTCCCCTCATGCCATATACCTAAGTGTAATCTGTGACACTTACAACTTGGTGGCTTACCTTATGAACTTTGATCCATAATAGCCTATGACTGAGATTCCTCAGCTCCAAGATTCTGAGACTTCTAATTATTCCTATTTATAGGCGTAGGCGTACTAGCAGATGATGGTGTTGGCCTGACTTGAATCTGTTACCATTACCTCTCTTTCCAACCTCATAGATGGATATCTTGGCCCTCTTATTTTTAAACTCTTCTCTATCATGATGTCTCTCCTCACCAGCTTAATGCACATAAATCATTAACCATTCGATGTCCGTGTAAATCACAAGCATAACTCCTCTCCCATCTTTCTTTGGCCCTTTGTTCAGCCCATCAATATACATCCCCCTTCTTCCCCTCATGTTAGAAACCACATCCAGAGCATAATGAGATAGCTAAGTGAAAGCCTATACTCTTGCATAGTCATAAAGCCCTGTTTTAGATTCAAAAACTCTTATTCCTTGGCTTCCGTCCATTTTCTTGGAAAGCAACACAAGAAGGCTTTCTTGAACACTGCCCAATTCAACAATGAGGCTTTCACCCTTCTTCTATTAATCAAACTATAGCCTGGACACACCCTTAAGTTAATAGGCAGATAGCTCAACTCTATTAATATTAGCCACATCTATCACCTGGAACACTTTCTGAAGCTCTTCCACATAGTTCTCAGGATCATCATTGTTTGCAGACCCTGTGAACTTAGAAGGATTCATCCTTAAGAATTCCCAGACTCTAGGTGTGTCTTATGCATCCTGTAAACCTACTCTTTGCCTCATAGTTGGTGTTGTGATAGCTTGGGCTAGTGTATGGATATCCTAGAGAAGCTCAGCATTTGAAATCTCAGCTTGTGAGGACTACTCAACAAGGACAACTGGATCCATGGGCTCCTCATGTCCTTGAGCCTCAAGGGTTAACAGTCTACATTGTAGGATGTCCTCTACTTAATATGGTTCTTCTAGGAGGCATGATCATAACTCTACAATTTGTAGAGAACGAATTAGAAAAATGTTTGATAGTTTTTCAACTCTACCATGCAAATCAGATCATGAAAGAAGTGTAACCATTTTGAATGTCCTATAGCCTTCTGCTTATAAAGTGTGATGTAAAACACACCCATAAACAAGGCTCTACTAGACACAATTGCATAGAGTCTCTAGGATACTTGAAGTCCGTACTCTGATACCATGTTTGTCATGCCCCGAGAGGTTACTCTAGATGTGGCCGACACTCAGAGACTATTGCTAGTCCCCAATAGAACAACTTGGCCTTATCATATTCATTCATTCAATAAATACTATCAATCAGTGGAAGACTAAACATAATAATGGGCAAATCTGATATCTCAAGTAGTATGTTAAATAAATAGGCTAGTATAAACGAAACTATCTCAAATAGAATTTCAACATCAATCTAGTCTATAAAGCCCCTATCACTATCAAATGGTGCAAATGACAAAGCCATGTCAAACTTAACTTAAAAGTAAAGCTAAATCAAGTCTTAACTCTAATAAGGTAGATGAAAATAAAGCAGAAACCTCTGAAGCAGGTGACGCTCACTAACTCAACCGAATGCAAAGATCCTTAATGGTGCACCTATTGATGATCTTTAGTACATGCCACCAGATCATAAAATGATATAGTCTAAAGAGGATGTTAGTATGTGTAATGTATGAGTATGTAAAATGGCTGAATGAAATAGAAATAGGTAGAATAATATAGAAATAACATCAACTCAAAAGATACTCAATTAGAATGTCTAATGTCTATCTAAAGAAAGAACAAAGAGTAGACAAGTGACCTATTAACCAATCAAACCTCATCAATCAACTCAACTCAACTCAATGGAACTCAACTCCACTCAACTCGACTCAGAGTACTATCAGTGTGGCACATATCTAGGAGTTTCGCTTATCCTACAACAATCACTAATTTGTCAGTGATTGTACAACAATCCCACTGATGTTTCTACAGTCATTCTGTACTTATCAGGTAAAGAATGAATCAGATCCACTAGGGATCTAGCCTTAACAAGTCCTTTATTGCTTTCAGGGACTTTAACTCTAGAGGAAACCTCCATGTAATGGTTCAAATCCTCACCTACTCTTGGAGACGTAGTTAATAAGTGTGAGTTAGAGTTAATCTTACTCATTTTGGTGCTCTATACTTCTCCCTAAGACTCAATGCCCATAAGACTCCTCATCTCTATCAATCATCTCAATTAGCTTCACGGAGGTACTCATCAACTTAATTAATATCATACAGGCTCTCATCATCTCATTACACTCAATGGGGCATTTTGACCTAATATCTCAATCAACTCATCAACTTAGTGCTTATTTAAGAACTCAAGGACATAGATCATCGTTAAGAAGAAGCTAATTAGACAAAACTCTAGAATTCAATTATGAATATTTATGAGATCATCGAGCTCAATTAACTCAACTTCATACTCACATCAAGATTACAATCAACATACTCAAGTCATGGATCTAGAGTCCATCCCTAGGTTCAATCATGCATGCTTTCACAAAATAATATATAGGGTTAGACAATAATTCATGAAAAGTATATAATTCGGGAAATCAAGTTTATGATGATCATCAACATATGAAAATACATGTAATATGTATATAAGTTTCAAGAAAATATTCAAAAATCATATATGTAGACTCACAGGACTCTCAACTCCTCTATTACCATCAATGGGGCACATGAAAAACTAATTTCATGCTTTAGTTTAGACTTACATACCTGGTGTGAATCTTTTGACAATCACTCCTTAAAGAAACCTCCTCAAATTCCTTAATTCCTCGAACCTTTTCTCTTCTCTTTAGCTCTAATCTTTTTCAACAACATAGAAAGGCTTAGGAATGGGGATTAAAACCCTTTTTACGCTTAAAATGACCTATTTAGACCATGTTTTATATTTAGGAGGGGTTGATAAAGGTTTGTAATGCCCCAAAAATTTCTGCCTTGGGTATATGTGGTTCATCATGCGGACTTGTCAAATATTATGAGTTTGTTCACCAAAATTCTTCAATCGAGTTCTCTAATCCCATAGAAAATGTTTGGACCAAATCTAAGTGTAAGTCAGCGTCAGGTCCGCGTCGTATAAATATCACTCACTTATTCAGGAAATCATTTTCGCATTGAAAAATTATCATTTTATCCAGTTGCTCTAAAAATCAATCGAGACAATTTTTTCCACTCAACGTTTCATATTGATAAAATATCTAGCCTCGAATTTGCTATTGAAGCATGGGAAGATGCATTACGCTTATATCTCTGCTCTAGGAGTATTTTGGTAATTTTATCGGGTCTTAAATATTTACTTAGTCTTCTTTTGATGTCTTATTTATTGATTCAATGAACTTGATAGGCCAATTAGTTCTCTCGGGGACTAGCAATAGTCTTCGAGTGTCGATCACATCTAAAGTACCCTCTCGAGGCATGACAGAGTTACTTACTTGGTTATGTCCCTAAAATATAGACCAAAAAATAGTTTTACAATATATATTAACGACTAAACTACATCAACCATTACTATTTTGGAAGGAAGATCCAAATAGAGCAATGTTGTCACGACCCAAGCCTAGGTCCTAGATATGATGCATCTTAAGGGGAACCTGAAGGGATCCCAAGCAAGTCTCTTAGAACATCATTACACATCATTGGTCACAGAAGTATATAAGCAATATAAAAGAGTAAGTATAGGGGCAACAGGTCTAAGGAAAAGCTTGCATAACATCATAATCAAGAGGCAAGAGTCAAGCTCATATCATAGATACATAACATGTCCAACAAACACCTTTAATACATAGATAAGAGAAGGGGCCAAGACAAAGCAATCAGGCTCACCCTCATAGTCAAATAGAACATAAAAAAAAGTGTCTTAATTTATAACAAGAGGACATCGACTAAGGTCCCCAAAGCGGAGGACACACCAACTAGCTTGAATAGCACCGAACTAGCCACGTCGAAGAGGAGGAGGATCAACTTGGGCACTGGTTCCTATATGGTGACGTCATGTAGTCATAGAGTATGCATTAGTACATTTGAATATACTAAGTATGTAGGATTCAATGCAATAATAGATAAGCATCATAATCAAAATGCATAATAGTAAGCAAATAGGCATAATGTAACATTATGGTATGTATGAACAATGCTTATGTAAATTATGCTTAAGTAACTCATACTTATATAGTATATAATATGTGTGGAAGAGGCCAAGCTACCTATTCAAGGTACAAACCCCTTGATGGTTGTGTGGTACGCACCTCACATGGTTGTTGATAATCACACTTTATTACCACGGTGGCGAAGTACAAACCCCTCACATAGTTGATAAGTATAAACCTCCACCTTAGTTACTTGGGCTCTTCTCCCCCCTGGATTAGGTATGATCTAATCCAACACTTTATATAGAGTATGTAATATACATAAGCTCATTTCATTGTCATATAATCATTCATATCATATCTCATTCTTTGGGCCTTCAACTCCTCAATAAACCACATCCTGACATTTTATCAAACACTTAGAGGGTGTGTAATGCTAGTATAAAACCATGAAATATAGAGATAAAATCATGCAATAAAATCCATTGTAAAACCATCAATCAACATCTTGTAACACCCTCAAGCAATATACATCAAAATCCCTCATCAAGGCTTACAGTAAATCAAAGATTTATAGCTCCAAATATAGCAAAATATCATAATTTTACATAACTTTAACATAGTGTGCCATAACTTTCATACTAATCAAGACCCATTGGTAAATCAACTTTAAATCATGCAATTTGAGTAAAAGGAGGTTTGGGTATCATGGGTTCAAGGAACACATGAAGGAAACCCATATACCTTAGCTTGGAGATGAACTTGGTGAAGATTGGAGATGGAGACTTGAAGCTTGAAGAAGAACCTTGAAGGAGAACCTTAGCTTAGAATGAGGGTTTGGGACTTGAGTTTGGGGAGCGAAAATATGACTAAGTGTTTGAGTGAGTATTGAGAAACGTTTTGGTAATATGAGGGTGAAATTTGGATAAGTATAAGTAAAACCACATTTGGGAACAATTAGTGCCAAGACTTAGAAGTCTTGGACTGAACTTGAAAAACAATCCCTAAAATGTACAGGGGTTGCATTGCGGAGGTAGCCTACAAACCCCAATGGGAATTGCACTTGGTAATTTCATAATTGCTAATCTTCATTCTTAAATTAGGGTTAGACCCTTGTTAACCTAATTTTGACCCCCTGAAAAAGAATATGAAGTTGGATTTTCAAAATAACAAAAGAATTTTGCGATATATGGAATTTAAAATTCCAGGCATTCCACGGCACATTTTCAAGCACTTTTGGGGGTTGTTTCAATATCTCCCCCTTGGAGACATTCATGCCCAAATGTAAAAGAGATGTAAAAGACAAGAATGATCATAAACAAACCAGTCACAACAAAATGCAACATCACATTTAAAACACCATTTTCAAAATTTCAACATAAATGTAAAATCATCATAACTTGCCAACTTAAACATGAATGGATATGAATGACATAGGGGCTGAAATATAACACTTGAAATCACATAGGGGACTTAGAATTAGTTCTTTAGACTTGAGTGAAGTGGTAAAGATAAGGATAACACTTTTGAATGTTCGCTTCAGCTTCCTAAGTAGCACTTTTGATTTGTTGGTTCCTCCAAAGGACACTAGCGGATGCCACCTCCTTGTTCCTCAATCTATTCACTTGACAATCCAAAATCTGAACTGGACCTCCTTATAAGTCAAGTTATCCTAAAAAACACTCATAACATCAAGATGAACAATAGCATTAGGATCACTTACACATTTTCTCATTATTTAAACATGGAACACCAGATGAACCAAATTTATTTTACTAGGCAACTTCAACTCATAAGCTACCTTATCGACCCTCTTTATAACCTCATAAGGACCAACATACCTTAGACTCACCTTTCCCTTATTATAAAAAGGGACCACACCTTTCATTGGAGAAGACTTCAAATAAACCCAATTGCCCACTTTGAATTCAAGGTCTGTTCTTCTCATAGCGGAATAAGATTTTCTATTACTTTGGGTTGTTCTCAACCTCTCCTAAATCATCCTAACCTTCTCAAGATCCTACATAACCATATCTAATCCCAATAAATCCACCTCTCAAGCTTTAAACCAACTAACTAGTGATCTATGATGTCTCCTATGAAAAGCCTTAAAAAGAGATATACTGATGCTAGAGTGATAGCTATTATTGTATGCGAATTCAATCAAAGGAATATAGTCATCCCAACTACCCCTCAACTCTAATACATATGCTCTAATCATATCCTCAAGGGTTTGAATGGTATTTTCAGCTTGGCCATCCGTTTGAGGGTGGAAGGCTGTACTAAGGTGAACTTTTATACCAAGCCCTCTTTAGAAAGAACTCCATGAGTGTGAAGTGAATTTTGAACCATGATCCGATATGATGGACAAAGGAATCCCATGCAACATCACTATCTCATGGATGTAAAAGCTTGCATACTCTTTAGGCCCATATGTAGTCTTAATAGGTAGCAAGTGAGCCGATTTGGTTATACTAGCAACAAACACCCAAATGGAATCAAAACCTTTTATAGTATTGGGCAACCCAACCATAAAATCCATATTAATCACCTCCTACTTCCAAGTAGGAATCTCTATGTCTTGTGTTAGTCCACCCGACCTTTGATGTTCGACATTGACTTGTTGATAAATATGGTAACTGGAAACGAACTTGGCAGTGTCCCTCTTCATGCCTCCCCAACTATACATATCCCTCATATCTCTATACATTTTGGTGGAACCAGGTGCATAGAATAAGAAGAATTATGGGCTTCATCAAGAACTTTCTCCCTTAAACTATCAACACATGGCACACACAACCTACCTTGGTACCTCAGGGCACCATCTCCCATTTGGGAGAAAACCTCTAATTTTACCTCTTTCACCAAGGCCTTCAATTCAAGTAAGGAGGAGCCAAGATCTTGTTTTGCTATTACCTCATCAACTACAGAAGATTTGGAACTATTAAAATCAACAACAACAACACCATCACCCATTTCTTCCAACTTAACCCCCAATCTAGCAAATCTAGGCACCTCTCTAGCCATCTCCTATCGCCACCATCACCATGGTCTAGGCAACCCATACCCTATTCAATGCATCCGCCACAACATTTGCCTTACCCAAATGATAATGCACACTTATGTCATAATCTTTGAGAAGTTCTAGCCACCTTCTTTATCAGAACTTGAGATTTTTTTAAGTGAAGACATATTGGAGGCTCTTATGATTGGTGAACACATCAACATGAACCTTATACAAATAATGACGCCAAATCATTAATGCAAACACCAGGGTAGCCAATCCAAGATCATGGGTAGGGTAGTTCTTTTCGTACACTTTGATTTGTATAGAAGCATAGGTTATGACCTTCCGATTTTGCATTAGCACACCACCTAAACCAACTCAAGATGTATCACAATACACAACATAACTCTCAAGCCCATCTAGTAGTGACAATATATGAGTGGACACAAGCCTATACTTCAATGTTTGGAAGATTCTCTCACATTCATCGATCCACACACACTTAAACTTCTTTTGAGTCAATTTGCTTATAGGGGAAGCAATGGAGGAGAACCCATCCACAAACCTTCTATAGTAATCTGCAAGGCCCAAGAATCTCTTAATATCCGACGGAGTCAATGGTCTCGGCCAATTCCTAATCATATCAATTTTCTTAAGATCCATTTTTATACCATTTCCTGACACCACATGACCCAATAATGCAATCTCCTTCAACCAAAATTACAGTTGTCATATTTAGCATACAATCTCTCCTCCCTCAACCTTTGCAACACAACCCTCAGATGACCCATATGCTACTCCCTACTATGCGAGTAGATCAAAATATCATCAATGAAGACCACAACAAAAGAATCAAGATAGGGTTTGAAGACCCTATTCATTAATTCAATGAAGATGACTGGTGCATTAATCAACCCAAAAGACATCACTACAAACTCATAATGCCCATATCTAGTCTGGAAAGTCATCTTGGTAATATCACACTCCCTCACCCTCACTTGATGATACACAAACCGAACATCAATCTTAGAGAAATCTCTAGCCCTTTGCAAATGGTCAAACAAGTCATCAATTCTTGGAAGAGAATATCTATTCTTGATCGTGACCGTACTGAGTTGATGGTAGTCAATGCACATTCTAAGTGAACCATCCTTCTTTTTCACAAACAACACCAGAGCACCCTAAGGATATTGACTAGGTCTGATAAATCCTTTTTCCAATAAATCTTTCAATTGCTCCTTTAACTCCTTCAACTCTATCGAGGCCATACGGAAGGGAGAATGGAGATAGGCTGAGTATCGAGAAGGAGATCTATGTCAAAATCTATCTCCCTTTTGGGAAGAACATTGAGAAGGCTGTTTGGGAAGACATAAAGAATCACATTCATAATTGAAATTGACTATATGGAAGGGACTTTGGACTCCACATCTTTAACCCTCACAAGATGGTAAAGAAACCCCTTAGAGATCAACTTACGGGCTTTAATGCATGAAATGAATCTATCCTTGACCAGCACATCTTGGCTCTCCCACTCAAGGATGGTCATTTGGAAATTGAAGCTTAAGCCTATAGGTTCTACAATCAATAGAAGCATCATAGGCATGCAACTAATCCATCCAAAGAATGACATCAAAACCTACCATGTCTAATTCAACAAGATCACAAGGCAACAAATTATGTAAACTGCAAATAGGACAACTCTTATACACTTTCTAGTAACAATAAAGGCATCAATAGGAGTAGACACTTTATATGACTTATGCAACAACTCAGGGACAACATGGAACTTGTTAGTAACAACAAAGGTGACAAAGGAAAGAGTGGCACTCAGATCAATCAAACCATATACATCAAAGTCAAAGATTTTCAATATATCGGTAACAACATCGGGGACCTCACCAACCCCTTGTCTCCTATGCAATGCATAAAACTAGTTGTCCCTTGGGGAACCACCTTGAGGACCACCTCTACCCAATGGGACCGTATTTGTACCTCGACCCTTGCCACAGTTTCTTAGACAACCTATCTTCTTGTGATCAAACTCCCCCATATTCATAACATTCATTAGAATGTTTCAAACATGGGCCTCCATTCCTTCTTCCATATTTGGGCACACATCAATAGGACCCACCCCATCAACAACTTGAGGCCTAGGGAAGTCATTGGCAAACACCCTACTAGTAGCATAAGAAGGCCCTTAGCCTTGATGAAATTTAGTACCCTTTTAGAATTTACCCTCAAATTAGGTCCTCTTGGCCTCATGCCCCCTTCCCTTCGTCAATTTCTCCTCCTCCATTTGCTTAGTATAGGACATTAACTGAGACAAGTCCATGTCACTAATTATCTTTGCGGACTGACATTCTTCATTTACCAATTCGTAGACCCCCATCACAAATTTACTCATCCTAGATCTAGGATTAGCCACCAAATGAGGAGCATACTTTGAAAGTTGATTAAAGATAAGGTCATACTCCCTCACACTTATAGCACCTTGTTTTAACTTCATAAACTCCACCAACTTTGCTTTACTAAACTTAATAGGGAAAAATTGATTAAGGAAGGCCAATTTGAATTCCTATCAAACCACCAATTACCAATCCCCTTCTCACCCTTCCATTAATCATACCATATTTGGGCTACCCCTTTGAGTTCGTACATCACCAATTGTACTTTTTCATTTGGCCCAATACCCATGATATTCAAGATTTTGTAGAATTATCAATGAACTCCTATGGATCTTCACCATCCTTTGAACCATATAGCACTAGATGATTCATCCTCATGAAGTATTTTACTCTAGCTCCCAAGGTAGTAGCATGAAGAGCATGGCCCCTTGATTGACTTAGTTGGCCACCACTTGGGCAAGCATAGTGAGAGCATCCCGGAGCTCACCATTAGTAGGTTACTCCTTGGGAGTTAGGTATTGTTTTCCTTTAGATGATCTAGCAAATTAAAAAGTAGGGAAAAACTCACTACAACTCTATAGCATGATGTAGAAAATGAAGAAGGAAAATTTTATCTAAAATGTCTCATAGCCTCCTATTCATAGTCATGGTGCGCTTCACAACCATGAATAGGACTCTAATCGATGCAGTGTACTGGACTTTGAAGATTTATCAACCTAGTACTCTAATACTAAGTTTTTTCATGACTAAAGCCTAGGTCCTAGAGACAGCATAAGGGAAACCCGAAGGTACCCCAAGAAAGCCTCTTAGAACAGCATTACATATCATTGGTTACAGAAGCATATAAAAAACATAAAACAGTAAGTATATGGGCAACAAGTATAACGAAAAAGCTTGCATAACATCATAATCAATAGTCAAGAGTCAAGATCATATCATAGATACATAACATTTCCAACGAACACCTCTAATACATAGATAAGAGCAGGGGCCAAGATAAAGGAATCGAGCTTACCCATATAGTCAAATAGAAAATAAGATAGAGTGTCTTAATACATAACAAAAGAACATAGACTAAGGTCCCTGAAGTAGAGGACTCACCAACTAGCTTGAATAGCACCAAACTAGCCATGTGAAGGAGGAGGAAGAGGATAGCTTGGGCACCGGTTCCTACATGGTGATGTCATTTAGGCATAGAGTATCCGTTAGTATGTTTAAATGTACTAAGTATGTAGGATGTAGGGAAACAATAGATAGGCATCATATGCAAAATGCATAATAGTAAGCAATAGGCATAATGTAACAGTATGGAATGTATGAACAATGCTTATGTAAATCATGCTTAAGTAACTCATACTATAATAGTATATCATATGTGTAAAAGAGACCAAGCTAGATATTCAAGGTACAAACCCCTTAGTGGTTGTGTGGTATAAATCCCTCACATGATTGATGTTAATCAGACATTATCACCATGGTGGCAAAGTATAAACCCCTCACATGGTTGATGAGTACAAACCCCCACCTTGGTTACCTAGGCTCTTATCCTTTAGATCGGGTATGGTCTAATGCATCACTTTATATAGAGTATCATATACATAAGTTCATTTCATCAACACATATTCATTCATATCATATCTCATTCTTTGGGCCTTCAACTCCTCAAGAAACCACATCCCAACATTTTATCAAACACTTAGAGGGTATGTAATGCTTGTATAAAATCATGAAATATATAGACAAAAATATGAAAGAAAATCCATTGGAAAACTATCAATCAACTCCTTGAAATACCCTCAAGCAATATACATCAAAAATCCTTATCAAATCATACAATAGATCCAAGATTTACAGCTCAAAATAGAGCAAAATAGTCACATCTTTAAATTTATTTAACATACTGTATAGTGAATTTAATAATAATCAAAACCCATTTGTAAATCAACTTTAAATCATGCAATTTGAGTAAAAGGAGGTTTGGGTATCATGGGTGAAAGGATCCCATGAAGGACACCCACATACCTTAGCTTGGAGATGAACTTGTTGAAGATTAGAGATGGAGACTTGAAGCTTGAAGAAGAACCTTGAAGGAGAACCTTGCTTAGGATAAGGGTTTGGGACTTGCATTTGGGGAGTGAAAATGTGACTAAGTGTTTGAGTGAGTATTGGAAAAAAATTTTGGGTGGTATGAGGGTAAAATTTGGCTAAGTATAAGTAAAAATATGTCTAGGAACAAGTAAGCCCAAGACGTAGAATTCTCAAACCGAAATTAAAAAATAGTCCCCAAAATGTACAGGGGAATGTCGTGGAGGTAACGTGAAAACCCCACTAAAAATTGCACTTTGAAATTTTGTAATTGCTAATCTTTCGCTCTTAAATTTGGGTTAGACCCTTTTTCACCTAATTTGACCCCCTGAAAAAGAATCTGACGTCGGAGTTTTGAAATAGCAAATGGATTTAGAGACATATCAAATTTAAAATTCTAGGCATTTCGAGGCACATTTTTGGGAACCTTTTGGGGTCATTTCAAATGCTAATTTAGTTGTTATTTGTAGAATCTGTAGTTCGTTGTTGCAATATCTGATATGCTTTCAAAATAAAACACTTATAATCTCTAAATTAAGGGATTTTGTGGTTATTAATGTGACTTTTTATGGGTTTGATGTGTTTTTGTGTTGTTATTATAGAAAAGATAGATTGGCATGATTATGGGATAAAATTACATATTTTGCTGAAGTGCAGCACATACAAGCTCACCTACGAGTTGTAGTCCAACCCATGAGTCACATGGTGATGTCGTAACAAGAAACAAAGTGCAAAAATCAGAGATCTGCTAAGTGAAGGTCAGCTCTATGAGACCACTATACAAGTCATAAGTCTCTCTACAACTCGTATAGGTTGACTCATAGCAAGAAATAGAGAGCCAAATCTTTGGACCAAAAACTGAAGGCAAAGACTATGAGAGGAGTATACAAGTTCTAGTGCAAGCAACAACTCATACTAGTGGTTTGTAACAATCAAGTACAAAATGCTAAGTTCCTGGTAAGAGACAGCAATTATGACTTGAGGTTACCCGACAAGTCATACCTGCGAGTCATACCTGCTGCCAGCTGTCTTTTCTGTGTAATTTTTAGGGTAAGTTTGTAAATGCCATAAATACTTTATGTGAGGGTTCATTTTGAGGGAGATTCAAGATTTGAGACATTGCATATTCTGTTTAGAATATTTTAGGTTCTTCAGTGTAGATTTTAATTTTCTATTGGAAAACTCAATTTTGAGGATTGCAAATATCACAATGTATTCATCCTCCATCTATCAAAGCTTATGGTTTGCAACATGTGGTGGTACTGTTTTTTATTTCTTTGGGTAATATTCTCAACTATGTATTTTATTTGCATTATTATTGGTCTTACCTTAGCCATGAGTCGATAAGCACCCACAACTTGGGGTTGTGGCAACCATGGGTAGTTGACTTAAGATGACCTATATTAATTGAATTTCTATGATTGGAGTTTTGCATGTATTGTTTATTTCTCTACATTTTGATTATTGTTTGGTGTTGGCCAACACCAAAACCTGCCTACTATCATGATCCTGACCAAGGTAGTGACGAATAGGAAAAGGGAAGTAAATGATAGGATTCAATTGATGTATTCTCGTCTAATTAATGAAACCTAACCAAGGGGAAGTTTACTGGGACAATATTTAATGGTTAGTTGGCATACCATGGATGTCAACCATGCGCCATGGTGAAATTCTACCTTCACCTTCACAAGAGGGCTAGAAGAACCTAAGTTATTATCCCACATGCGAATTCGTAATAATAGTTATGTTATCTAGGGTAATCGAGTCAACGAACCATGTGGAACAAAATTCCAAAGTTGTCCATAAATTTGAGTATTTTCTTGCATAGTAGCATAGTGTTTATTTTATTTTTGTTTCAAAATCATAAACCCCCCTCCTGTAATTTGAGATTTTAGTTATAAATACTAGAAATGATTAATAGTGAACTCTTGTAGTCAAGCCCTATATTCCCTGTGGATTCAACCGTAACCTTTGATTAGGTTAATTGCTAACAACGACGCTTTCTTATTGAAGCATGAATATCATAAAAAATTATGGTTCCCTTCCTAGGGAATACAACTAGGTTCTTAACTTGATTTCAATATTAGTTAGGTCAAATCTTAGTTTTTTAACTCTCTTGAATTTTACTTTTATTTTTTGTTTTTGTTGCTTGACTCTATATTGCAGGTTGATTTACATAATGCTTTAAGAAAACCTCTGCATTACAAGTGAACTTTTGGAAGCCCTGTAGAGAAAGGTCTTGTTCTATGAGCAAGATTCCGAAGACTGCCAAACTTATCTAAAATATTTTATTCAAACATTGTAGGGATTTCTTGGGACAAGACATGCTTCTTGGGTGACCATGGCTCCCCAAACCTTTCTCATGACTCTCAGGAGCAAAGCGGATGAATGGTGGTCAATTCTCCCACTAGATTTTTGTTCTAACTAAGGGGAGGTGTAGAGAGTCTTCCTCATAAACTTCTACAAGGGTCCGATAGGCAAGAACTATAGGATAACATCTGCAATTTTAAATGAGTGGCAGGAGAATCTTTGATAGTAGCTTGGGAAAGATATAAGAAATACTTGGAGATAAAGTAGAACCATTTTCTGACTTATGATAAATTGGAGGCTAGTTTCTACCAAGCACTAACCTCTGAACAGTAAGGGAATGTTGATGCCTTATTTTGAGGGGACTGTTCGGTACTATTCAATAAAATTGCTTAATACACAGATAAGTTATCTGTCATCTTTCAAGTTTACCAACCACTTCAAGAAAAAATAGTATCATCTACTTGTACATCAAAGGGAACCCCTAGCGCTTCCAAAAGGGATGGCGTGCCAAAATGGCTCAGGTTACCGCACCAAGAAGGCTTCACCAATAAACTAACTAATATTGAGCATATGCTTGAGCAAGTGCTTATAAAGACTAATGAGCAATAAGAGGTTGTGCAAGAGATAAAATTTGATATCATCAAAGTGAATTATTAGGTGTGTCAACAAATAATCACAATATAAAGACTTTATGACAGGGTTGAACAACTTGCAACACAATTAGAGCTTGTGCAAAGAGACCAGAGAAGAGGCCAAAGGAGTAAAGAGGAGACTCCATCAATCCTTGAGGAATTCTGAGTACACATGATGACAAAGTTGAGCTATAACATGAAATAAGGCACTTCATGGAAAGCAACCTAAGTATCTTTCCTATTTTTGGACTGTTTTAAGTTTATGCCATTTGCTTGAATTGGTAAGTAATAGTTTGATGCGTGTTTTGATGGGTTGATACATTGGGTTAGTTGTATTATTCTAGACATTGGTGCATCTGTAAGTCGAATTTGTAGAAATTGACCAAAAGCTATAGAGATAGAGAAAATTGCATGTGGAGCAGCCCATACGGGCAGGCTTATGAGTCATAGTAACTATTATGACTGGTAGTCATGCCTCATAGAGGGAAACATTGATTATTGAATGTTGGCACACACATTACGAGCCAACCTTATGATTCATAGGGTCCTGTATGAGTCGTGAGTGGTGTTGTAGTTATTAGGTATGAATTTTTAAATTTTTTTTAGTGTTCAATTTGCTATGAGAACAGAACCTATGAGTCATGGGACACCCTATGACTCGTAGTTGGGGTCTCATAGACCTGATCTGAAGTATTGTAAAAGTGATAGGGTTTGGTATATGAAAGGGTAAATGTCTTTTAACTCCTGATTTCCCTCCTTGAAATGATTTTTCTTCTTTCAAAACCCCCCAAACACTATGTATTATTGTTCCATTCAATCACAAACCATTTTTCTATCATAATCTCCCAGCAAGTTCATTTCCTTAGGGTTTCAGCTCTTCTTCTTCTCATTACATCTTCATCTTTTCATATGGTAAGTTTTTGGGGTTAACTGTGTCACATCGATGTTATGATATTGCTTTATTAGTGTTTGAACTTGTGTGGTCATAGTGGTCATAACCATTTTATAATGATTGTGTTGGCATAAAGAGTAGGATCTAGAGTTGTTACTCTCCCTACAATGATTAAATTTTTTATGTCTGCCCTTACTTGGTGATTATAAAGTTTGATATTATGTTTATATGAGAATGATTGATGCTCCTTGAGTGATTATTTGGCAACACCATGTTGGGGTTCAAATTTGTAGGTATTAGGGTGTTCTCATTTGGCTGCAGCGAAATACCCTTGTATAATTTGTTTATGTGCCTCCGTACATCCATACTATCATTGGAATGGATGAGTTTCAATATTTGTTAATACTAGAAAGGTTTTGAATGAAATTAACGATTCATGTTGCATTGTGGATAATGGAATTGGAGTGATTAGACTTGTTATAAGGTTGATGGTATGTTGTTGATTTCACGTGATTCTTGTTTAGTTTTTGGGACATATGGAAAGGTTACAGGCCCCTGATGTACCTTCTATCCTATGCTACAAGGACACACTACAAGTTGTAGGTCATCCTACAAGTTGTAGTAGCCCTCCATAGAAGGCAACAGTCACCTATAGTGCTTAACATTTTCCATACAAGACCCACTTATGAGTCATAGAGCTTTTTATGACTTATACTAGGGGTCTTGTTGACACGATCTGAGATTTTAAAATGTTTTTGGAATGAGGTATAATCCTGGACTATGACATATAGGGTAACCTACAAGTTGTACCTACGCCTCGTATCTAATTCAAGTATGTAATCTACTAAAGACTTTGGTTTTACGAGGCTACAGTATGGCTCATAAGTTATCCTATGAGTCATATCTAGCCATTTTACCTGCACACTTACATCTGGTTCAGAGTACTCACTTTAGTAATTTTTTTATTCCTTATATGATTATTTTGCACATGAGTCATTTGTTGAAACAAACATCATGGGTCTCATAATCTGGTGTTTGGTGACTTTTTCGATACAATGCCTCCAAAAGGTTGAAGGGGTGCTGCCTCAACTTCAAGACACCGATTGAGAGATGAGACATTATATTATGATCAATCAATTGAAGAGATAAATGTGCACATTCATCCTAAAAGAAAATGTGCTACTGAAAAGATCCCAAGCATCAAGAGTTTTGATGAAAATAGATAGCCCCTTCCTGTTTGAAGAGGAGGGTAATGAAGACACGTCGGATGATGGCCTTTTATTTTCAGAGTCGAGGTCCATTGGGGCATCTCAAAAAGAACTTGAGGGGATTGATTCTTAACCTCAGGCAGATCCTACTGCTACTATCACTTCCACATATCCTAGAAGTACTAGATGATGTGTTCTAGGCATGAAGGAAATCTATGACAAAGGGTTGTAACTAAAGGGTCAAGGAAAGCCTGTTCGACAATTTCATGAGGAATCAAAATTCAATGATTTCGCATTGAGTAGAGTGCCTAACTTTAAGGCAGAGATCAACCATCATGGGCTTGCATGGCTATCACTGAACTTGGCCAAGTATGCCCCATATTTAGTCCTGTAATTTTATGCCACCTATTATGCCACTATTCTCGATCTTCTTTCTCGAGGGAAGAAACCGATAGAGCAACTGAGGTTTGAGAGTTTCTAGTGCGGGGTGAAGTTGTTGACATTTCAAATGAGACTATCAAGAGAGTTCAGTTCGGGCCAAGCTACAGGGTATCTCATTCTACCATAGAGTATGATGATAGAATTGCAAAGATGAGGAAAGTAGTGAGAGAGAATAATATGGATATAAAGACAGAGTTGCTCAAGTGGATAGCCAGCCAGATATGCGAGGAGGATTTTGAGCCTACATGGGTCACAAACTATGCTGCTTAGATCTTGAAATCCCACCTCTCATTTCTTGCCAAGTTTTGGTAGTCTATTATCCGTTGGTACATCAAGCCTAACCTTATGGTTAATGTAATCACCTTAGAGAGAGTTGTACTACTAGTCAACATTCTAGCTAGCTACGATATTGATTGGGCCCAAGTCATGGAAGAGCAGATCCATGAGTTGGCGATTCGTACACAGATCTCTAACCTTTTCCCATCCTGACACATAGATTATGTAATGAGGCAAGGGTATATGTCTCCCTTCACATGGACCCACATGTAGAGTCTATGTGCGTCATGGATCCCATCCTGATCAAGGCTGATGAAAACCTCGTGGCCCTATAGAGAGCAGTTGTACCTCCCATTCCAGAGCCATTCCATGTTGAGCCCCAAACTTAGAGTGTAACTCCAGCCACCATTGGTACTACTGGAGCTACTATAGAGATATCTCTAACTATTGAGATTGAGTTGATGGGGTCCTCCAGTACTCTCGCATTAGCATCATTCACTATGTAGGTTGATTCTCTAATCTCTGATATTTCCTTTTATGCTTTAGTGCGTAGGATGGCCACAACAGAGTTCTAGTTGTAGTGGTTAGCTAGCCATATTAAATCATGTGTTAGTCCGATAGTCCAGGCCTTAGAGGAGAGGGCAAAGTCATTTTCCCATAATTTGGTAGATTAAAGGGTTAGAGTAGTAGATGCCCGAATATATGCCTTTGAGGAGCGAATTCAGAGGATGTTTGTAAATGCCCGGCCTGCTGACATGAGCGTAGTGACAGAGGAGTTGGCTAAGTTCAAGTCCAACTTATTAAAGATGTTACCGACCTTATACCAATCCCAGAGGTGGAACCAACGAGTGATGATATCTTTAACTTATTAGAGGACCACCCACATGCCTACAGAAAGAAACCACTTGAGACTGATGACGCAGAGATGAGCCAGAAGAGGCCTAGACCTAATGTCCTAGTAGCATTAGAGGAGGAGATGATACCAGAGGCAGTAGTCCAGGAGTCGCTACTGATGGCGGCTCTATAGAGAGATCGACAGCAGCAAACTTCACATGTAAAGGCTAGCTCATGTACAGCTATGACCCAGATTGCTAAGGAGGAGGTCGTTACCCAGGACCTTGCTAATCAGACTGATACTACTGCTTGAGCACCATGGTGTTTTATCTTTTTGACCCCAACCCTTACTTTCTACTCATGGATACTTTGTTCTTTTTGTTGGACAATATTTTTGTTATGTTGGTTTTTGATTTTTTTAAATGTTTTGTCTTTAATGTTGTTTTTACTTTTGTTTTGGATGCTTAGTTTTAAAATATTGTTTTTTAATATATATATGTATATATATATATATATATGTTTTTGTTATTTGGTTTTCGTTCATGTCTTTACTTTAAGGACAGAGTATTCTATTATGGTGGGGTGTGGGAGGTTATGGATTAAGGTAGAATCTGAGTAGCCTCGAATCCATAACTTCCCCTATTTTGATCTCAAGGCTTTCTTATCATGTTAATTTTTTCTTGTGGATGTTTAATTTCTATTGAACTGACATGTTTAGGTTGTGTAGATAATTTGTAAATATATAGTAGTTATTATTTTTGTCGTATATATATATATATATAGATAGATAGATAGATAGATAAATAGATAGATAGATAGATAGATAGATATATTTTAAATGTTTTTTGAGTGATTGAAAATTCGGTACGCTCAAAATTTTAAGATTATTGGTTATATTTGCAATCATTCATATGCTTACCTGGCAATGTTTGTTCTGATAATGAAAAGGTAAGTTAAGACTTAAACCATGACCTGTGGGACTATACTTGATTGTGTGTATAATGTCATGTGTGTTGTGAGCTTATTTTGCCGCATTCATGTATCATGTATGGACTCAGAACTTGCCTTATTAGTCTAAGATTGGTTTTGTTATATGGTTGATTTGGAAGGGATCTTAGGACTTTATTCTTCTAATGAGTTAACTTTTGCCTAAATGGCCTTCCAAATGTATTAGTGAACCCCTTGTTCCAAATGTTTGAGTTTCTGATACACTCATTATTTCTTGACAACTAACTAGCTTAGCCTTGTTTTATGAAATACCTTTATATTGGACTTGGTCTATCCTTAAACATGTGAACCTTGATTGAGGCTAAACAACTAAGTTGAGGGTGGCTACAAATGGTGTCCCTGGTTTGGGGAATATATATTGCCTGCTTCACCTCAAGCTAAAAGCCTAAGTTGAGGGTGGCCTTTGTTGTGATAAAGTAATGAAAATGAGTTGGTTAGTTGGGAAATAAAGAAAGAAATGAAAAGTCATGCGCAGGGTGAGAAAAAGAAAAGAAAAGTGTCTTGGATTGAAGAGAGTTGCAAAAATGATATTCAAAAACAAGGCATAGCTGAAAAAGAGAATGAAAGCACTCAGGAAGAGCTTAAAGTAGCAAAATAAGGGTGGATTTAGTGAAAATGGTCAGGTTAAGATGGTAAAAATGTGGGTAAACATGGTCAGGATAGCTTCTAGTCACTACTTGCCTAAAAAGTCATACCAAAGCCCTATGAGCCTATTTTATAAGCCATTTAGTCCTAGAGTGATTCAAATTCACTGTGTCACCAATCTGGAAGTTGAGTATAGAGGCAAGCCTATAGTATTAGTCAGTTGTATGAATTTCATTTGTCAAAGTGAGAATGCTTGCTCAGTCCCTGAGTTCTAAATGCTTTTTGAGTGAGTAAAAGGGACTTTTTTCTGTGAGGACATTTGCACTACTTGATTAGCATATAACTGACACAGTGGTTGAGGATAGTTGATGCTCCTTTGCTTATCATAGTTGGGTTACCAGATAGATCCTTGTATTTTTTTGTTGCTTAGTTGCTTTACAATCTAGTTTTGTAAATGAAAGTTGGGTACCTGAATTAGAGTAAATGATGTATATGCCATTAGTACAACTACTATGTATCTCTCATTATCTGCTTAGATTGAGTCATCACTTGAGGACAAGCAATAGTTCTAAGTTGAGGGTATTGATGTTCTGTCAAAATACAACACATTTAATGCCTGAAACAAGGGATCTTTTCAGTTCTTAATGTGACTTTTTATGGTTTTTATGTGTTTTTATGTTGTTATTGCAAAAAAGGTAGGTTGGCATAATTTTGGGAGAAAATTGCAGATTTTGCTGAAGTACAGGACATACAAGCTCACCTACAAGTTGTACCCCAAGTTACGAGTTGTAGGGTGATTAGTAGTAAGAAACAGAGAGGAAAAATTAGAGATCTACTAAGCGGAGGTCAGCCCCATGAGACCGCTCTATGAGTCGTAAGTCTCTTTACGACTTGTATAGGTAGACTCATAGCAAAAAATAGGGAGCTAAAATTTTGGACCAAAAACTAAAGGCCAAGACTATGAGAGGAGTATATGAGTCATAGTCCAAGAAATACTCACTCTCATTCACTCAATGAAGAAAGATATGTTCTCTTGTTATGTATTGAGATACTCTTTCTTATGTTCTGTTTGACTATGAGGGTGAGCCAGGTTACTTTTCTTTGCCCCCGCTCTTATCTATGTATGAGAGGTGTAAATTGGACATGTTATATATCTATGATATGGGTTTAACTCTTGTCTCTTGATTGTGATGATATGGAAGTGTTTTCCCTTAGCCCTAGTTTCCTATCTCTTGATGCTTCATTTATTGCTTCAGCGACAAAGGATGTGTAAATGTGTTCTAAGAGGTGCTTGGAGTCCCTTCAGAAACCCCTTGTGTCGTGTCATGTCTAGGCCCTAGGCTTAAGTCATGAAAAATTAACACTTTAAGGTACTTATTTATAGTTTATTTCATATTGGATTTTGTGCCTCTCATAGTCATATTGACAAATCGAGTTTTAACGGCTCACCAAATTAGGTAACATTAACGTAATGACAATTCACACTCCTCAAGGTAGGGTTAAAAAATGCAATTTGAAAATGATTATCTTGTATAATGTTTGTAAGTTTAGTACCATTCTCCATACGTATATTTTCAAAATCTCCTATCCATCTCTTTGTTTGTCTTCCTTTTCTTTTTTAGAAAAAACCATCTACACATATTTTCTTTTGTTGTTAGTTTACAAGAAATTAGCTCTTGCCATTTTCAACTTTGTTAAGTAGAAGAAGCCGCCCTCATTCACTCACTCAAATGCTTTCCAAATCCTCTTTTCAAGCTCTAATCAGAGGATTGACATGGAACCTTCAAGATCAAGCTAAATTCACTTTCAAGCATTCAATCCAAGATTATTTATGTGGTTTAGGGTTATTATGGGTCTCCTTCATCAAGCCAAGTTTAAAGGAATTCCATTGGCTAAGCTTTTCACAAGAATCAATAAAAGAGTCAAATTTAAATGCTCATATAGATTAGCACAAAAAGAACTAGGTGGCCTATAACCTACCAAATTGAATCTCTTTGAATTAGATTTCCAATGCATTTGGTTTCACCCAATTCCTAGTTTGGGGGAAGAAGTTATACCATTTTTCCTAGAACCTGTCTAGGCTGGGACAGTGTGGTTTCACAGACCGTGAGAAGCTTCACGACCTGTGAAGCCATTCTTGATAAGTTTAGGATAAAATTTGAAGGGCCATTTTATTGAGGTGTTTTTGAAATTTTGGCCCATCCCCAAGGCTTTTTAAGACCTTTATACCCCCCTTTACACTCCTAAACAACCTCTGTCTAATTTCATAAACCCTTATTCAAGACTAACACTTAGTTTCTAGAATCAAACTCTCAAAATTCTCTCCAAGTCTCATCTTCAAATTTCAAGCTAGGAATCTTTTAGCGATTTCAACTTCAAGCTAAAATCCTTCTCAAATTCACCTTCCTAAGCAAGGCATGTGGAATTGTTTCATGGTCCCTCTCAACCATGTAGACCCAAACTCTTTTTACTCCTTGACTTATGAAATTAAGCTTACTTTGAATATTAATCTTTTAAATTATTGTTTATTTGATTCAATTGAGATATGGGATATGTTTAATTGTTGTTTTAAAGTGGTTTAAGCCCCAATATGTTGAATTGCATTGATATTATGCAGATTTGGATATGCATGTCCCTCTAATAGTTGATTTAAGCATGGGTAATCTAAATTGTGATTTAAATGTGAATTTACTTATGGATGCACTTCAATTTTATATTATATTGTTGATTTAAGTATGAATATCTATTTCTTATGCTCTCTTATCATTCATGACATATGCATACATGAGCATGGATTTTATGAAGATTATGAAGTGGGTTAAGCCCAATTATGCATATGAATATTATTTTGATTAAAGTATGATTATGATATGACAAGAATCATAAAATGTCTAAGATATGGCTCTTTGAACAATTATAAGTGTATGTACAAGTATGATTTAGCTATTCTTATGCATGAAAGTATAAAATAAAGTATGATTTGAATTTTAAGATCAAATATGCATGATTATGAAGTACGTTTTGGCTTTTAAGCCCAAGTATGCATGATTATGATTTGAAAAGACTTATGCTCCTATTTTAAGCATGTATATGTATATGTATTCCCATGGGATAATGACTTAGCAGTGAGAGGACCTTGAGATGAAGGCTCATCCCTTTAGTTGAGGCATAACCCATTAAAGGTGAATCTCATTGTCGCATAACTATGTGGCACTGTAGGTTAAAGGATTACCCATTAGGTGAGTCTGAATACTTAGAAGGGTCACCTATTAGGTGAAGTTGTCTCTTTAGAAGGATTATTTGTTTGATGAGGCTTGATTTCCTAAATGGACCACCCATTAGTAGAGGATTGGTCAATAAGGTAGCTTTAGTGGATCCACTTAGGCATTGTGGATTTTCACCTTGGCAAATGACTCCTCTTGTCCTCTGGTGTAGATGTAACATGAAAATTTCATGTAATAGCTCGCGTGGTCTTATATGTTTGTTGAGGTCCCATCCACTCTATGATAAGTATTATGGCATGTCATGCATCATGGACTTCATGGGATATTGTTATATTACTTTTCTTTCTTATATCTCTCATTCTATATTATGTGTCCTTGTCATCTAACATTGAATGTAGGTTTGATAAGTCATATGCATTATATGCTCGCATGTTTAGTACATTTAAACATATTAACACATACTTTTGCCTACATGATCTAACCATCTCAGATCTGGAGAGTACTTACATACACCATATCTTCCAAGGACAAGCCACCATTCCTCTACCTATGTTTCTTTCGTTTATGTTATTGACTTTGAGGGTGAGGTTGAGACATATCTTGGCCCCCATCCTATCTTATGACTAGAGGCATTGTTGAACATCTTGTAGACTCTTGTACGGATATATGTTATATTTTGTATTCATAAATTATGATTATGGCTACCTATTGGATATAGATATTATGGATTAATTATGAGCATTATGATATGACTTTATGATATGATATGAAAGATCCTAAGTCCTACTTTGCCCTCATAGAGTGAGTCATACTTACCTTCCCCATAGTCTTTTTGGGCTATGTGTTATGTGAATCCATGTTAATCCATATCCCTATGACATCGCCATAGTGTGAGTCCTACTTTCTCGTCTCATAGAAATATGTGTTTACTATTTCATATGTACTTTCGAACCAATGATGTATGAATAAATGTTATGAGACTTGTTTGGGGACTCTGAGGTTTTCATTCACCATGTCACTCCTAGACCCTAGGTCTGGGTCATGACATTAATGAAAGACTAACTAGCCGTTAGCTAGCCATTGGAGTGAACCTATATATATCCTACTTCTCTTTCTTGAGACTTGAATATAAAATCCTTTTTATTATTCTTAAGATACTATTGTTTCTATCCTAGCTTAAGACCTACCAACTTATACTATTTCATGGATGCTTTTAAGTTCTTGTAGTACAACTCTTCCCATATAAGCAGCATACATTATCCATTTTAATGTTTATAGGTAATTTGTAGTGTAAAGTCTCAAAAACTGCATTTCTTTTGTTTATTTCATTCTGCACTTGTTTGAATAGAATGAACCAAGGAACAAAATGTTGGCCTATCAATCAGGCATGTCTTGTTATGGCGAACAGTATATGAACGTTAGGTTTAAGTTTCAATTGGGATTGGTATTTTCAATTATGTCCTAATTTCATAGGTAGTTATTTCCTTACCTGATGATTTGCTTGAGCTAAACATTTTCCTTAGTTTTGATGCTAAGTATTACACATATCATATATCTTTGTTACAATTCGATAGCCAAGTCATAAATATGAAATATTGTTCTATTAGATCTTTATTTCGTGATGACTTTGTTACTGAGCCACTTGATTTGGATTATCCCATGAACACTCCACCTCAAACTATTTATATTTTGGATTCCGTCAATGGGTTGATTTGTCTTTCTAATAGGTTTGGTAGGTTGGTTATCTAGAATCCATCAATTAGAGAGTTTACGGAAGTGTTTGACTTTGTACCTCCGCAGATGCATAAGTGTTGGTGCACTGGTGGTTTTGGATATGATGAGGTTCATGCTGAATATAAAGTCATCAATATTTTAGTAGCATGCATGATTAATGAAGATTTCTATGCCATGATATAGAGTTTTAAGAGCGATTTTGGAAAACACTTAAAAGGTTTTAAATATGGGGTGAGTTACTGTGATTCGTCATGAACCTCATCATATCCAACACGAAGTTTGTGAATCAAAAGCTTCACAAAATTAGTTTATGCGAACATGGTTGGTGCATCACATTTATTGATTTGGATGATGAGAAATAGGGAAAGGTTTGTCCACTTGCTTATAGTACTCAAGACACATAATTCGTCATTATCCACACATCATAGGAGTACTATGATAACTATTAAAGAGCAAACAAAGATCACTTCCTAAAACTCCAAGCATCAAACCTCCTCCTAGAAGCTATAGGGAAGCTCCACCTTTCCTCATTTGTCATCAACCAAATGAGGTGTATGATCCCTTTGCAACTTGTCGATACACTTACGAAGCCGTTGCCAAAGCCAGGCTTTGCAAGGTGTCATTCCAAGTTAGGCATTGTTGCACCACACCTAACTTGAGGGGGTGTATTAAATAAATTATTTTATATTATCATTACTAGAATAATTTACTATTTTTTTCTAGTGATAAAACTAGCGATAGTCCCTATAATTCACTAAAGATAACCTGAAGAGGAACATTATTAGATAAATGAGTCATTGAAACGGAAAAAAATGTGATTTATTAGAGGAGAAATCATTACAAAATTCAAAATTTTCTTTAGTAGCAACAGGTAAAGAAAACTTCTTCAAAATAGAATTTAAAATCGTCGAATGAGAATGACCAAAGAGATAATGCCATAGCGGGAAAGGAATATTTGTGGAGCCAAGATTGATGGATATTTGTGGTCTATGTAGATGTTGTGGCCACTCGTAGAGTCAATTCGAATTTCGTCCGTGTACCAGTGGCTCCTGAATATTCAGATCCTTCATAAAAAAAGTAAAAGGAAAAAATTCAATAGACATTAGATTATCTTAAAAAATTTTGGCTACAGAAATAAGATTCGTTTTTATTAATGGAGAACATAGAGTGTTAGAAAGTTTGAAAATAGAATTAGATGCTTGTATCTGAGTTGAACTAGTATGAGTAATAGAAATCATTTTACCATCACCCATGGATATTCCATCATTACCTATATACCCTTCAAGATTGTGAGGTTCAGCCTTGACATGATGAGTCGCACCAGAATCTAGAACCCAAGAGCTTTCTATTGACTACAAACTAGAGGCAAAGTTGTCCTTAGCTTAAAAATGATAGTGGAATTTAGAACAACATACATCTGCAGTGTAACTAATTTTTTGGCACAAATGGCATCAAACATATTGTCTTGAGTTTGATCTCTAGTTTTGCTGATTGTTGGAGCTGGACTATCGAGGTGCAGATTGGTTCCACTGTCTATTACTAAACCAATAATTGTTCCTATTAGACTAGTGTGACATGTTTGTCTTTTGTGCTACAATAGCTATGATATTGGAGAATGATTTCTCGAGATCTTGGTGGTTGAGAAAAATATCATGATGAATGAGATGTTAAAACTAGAAAGTAATAGTATAAAAAAAATTCTAAATAAGAACTTGTTTGGCTTAGATCTTGAAATACGTTTCTTGAAGATAGTTGGAGTCTCTCCTATGAACAAATGGAAGAATAAATGACAACTCTATCTTAAGGATTCAACTAAGCCACAAAATAAGTAGCATCTAAGAATGTTCCTCTTCTATTCTTGAATTGGTGATTTCACCTTTTGATTAATGTCTCTCAAGTGTTCTCAAGGGAAAGTGTGTTTGATTGCTTGTTGAAGTGATATCTTTTCAAAGAAAAACAACACTATTTATAGGATAAAAGTTTTGAAAGAAAAGACTTTAATTAAAATTATGTTTAATATAGGTTCGAGAATTCAATGAAGAAGTAATGTATCTTCCAATAACCTATAACATAACAATGAAAGCTATTGTTCACATACATGTATTTTGTGAATTTTTCAAAAAATAAAACTTTTATCGAAACTTTTATAGGATGAATTTATTTCAAAATTTAATTGAAACACTAACTCTTACAATCTCCCACTTGTTTCAAGAAATTTTTTATCATTGAAAAATCAAAAAATATTTTGAGAGATTAATCTATCAACATGCATTAATAATGGTGTCATTTGGACTTGAACCATTAGCTAGTGAAGAGCTTAATAAATCATTGACTATTTAGTGAACGAACATTGAAGTAAGTGATTCATTGAATAAAGTAGCAAAATACTCCACAAATGTTACTATGTTCTTGACAGACCCCACCCTGGGGTTGTGACCAGTGCTCGATAGGGGCACGCAAATACATACTAAACCAAATTTCTTTAAACACGACTGGGCAATTTCTATAAACACGACTGGCAATAATAGGATCCCCTATCGGTGTAGCTACCACAATAGGCTCCATTGGTTCAGACTCCATCCCCATCCGCTTAGTAACTAGCGGGGAGATATAGGATAGTGTGGAACCAGGATCAATTAACATATATATCTCCTGAGTAAGGATCAAAAGTATACCTATAACAACATTTGGAGACGCTTCTTGATCCTGCCGGGTGGCCAAAGCATAAATGCGGTTCGAAGGACCGCTGGAACCTGAAGTTGCGCCACGACCTCTATCGTGACCTGTTACTATAAAAGAACCCCGTCCTATAGGACACATAGCTGCTGAAGCCGAGGAAGAGGCTCCAGCTGCCCCAGGAGACTGAATTGGCCCTCCTATACCGGCTCTGTTAGGACAATTTCTCATATGATGACCAGGTCTGCCTTCAGAAAAACATGCGCTCGGGGTACGAAAATACTCTCCCCGATGTCGTCTCCCACAACTGGAACACTGGGGCATATCAATCTGCTGATACCTGTTAAAACCTGGTGGCGAATGGAAAACAAGGTACATTTTCCTATCGGAGGCTGGTGCTGGGGCACTCCGTGCTGGGCGAGAAGAAGATTCGCCCTACTGGAAGTGAAACTATCTTCACCGAAACTTAGCTGTTGCCTCGAATGATCTGGACCTCTTGGGCTGCCCTCTATCTCCAGGCCTGGCACCCTGGCGCCTGTTACGCCTGTCTTCCATTCCCTATGCATGTGCCTGGACTAGTGCAATATCCATACCAAGCTGTGCGGCCAAAATCATACAACCATTGACATAATAAAAGTCTAGCCCCATAATATACCTATGGACTCGGTTGGCCATACTGGGGATGTGAGTCGTAGCGTATACCGCTAAGGCATCAAATTCCATGCTGTACTCTCGAATAGATCGAC
>JAOTQJ010046469.1:0-14790 GCA_025642045.1 Solanum sejunctum
AAAAATTCCAAATATAGAAAGGTTGTCAATCTTACTAACTCATGCCAAAGATATTGGAGACTCTACATACTTATTTACAGACTTGCAACTTTCCAAAACTACAACATAAGTGGTCCATCTTAGCCTATTGATCAATTAGGTCCCAAACTTTCTATTGTTAATCCAATTGAGGACTTCCGACTCAAACTTAATTATGCACGCCAAATTCACTTGATACTTTAATCATGCACTAGAAAAAAAATTACTTGAGTTTAACTTGCACAACATTCACAACAATATTCCCAATTGGATAGTTATACTTAATTTAAAGAAAAACGGGGTCTAACATGTCTCGAGGTGCAAATGCCTGACCTGCAGTTTGGGGAGAGTTTGCTAAAGCTCTTTTGGCTCATTTTTTACCTCTGAGATCAGATGCGCCAGGGAGGATAGATTTTTTATGCTACGGCAGCGAGGCCGATCAGTTCGGGAGTATAGTTTGGAATTTGATTCTTTGGCTCGATATGCACCGGCACACGTTTCCAGTATGATGGATCGCATGCATCGTTTTATTGTTGGGCTAGATATGTATTATGTGGATAGCTGCCTAGTGTTGGTTGCCCAAAGTAGGATGGATATTGCTCGTATTCAGGATCATGCCCAGGGGATGGAAGATCATCGTCGTGGGCACCAGACGAACAGGACAGATGATAGAGGGCCGCCAAAGAGGGCTAGGTCATCCAATTCAGGAGTGTATTTTCGAGGCAGGCAGTTTTGAAAGCAGATGAGTGGGCCTCCTCCTCCTCTTCCTCCTCGACCGGTGTGAAGCACACCTCCGCAGACCTCTGGTAGGATACCATCTGTCTCCAGACAATTAGGGGTAGGACCGGGTTCTGGCAGTCAGCAGGGTTTTACTATACCCTGGTGTTCCTTGTGTGGGAAACGTCATCCGACGGAATGCTTCCGTGCTACAGGTGCTTATTTTCTTTGTGCTCATCTGGGCCACCAGGTGCATAATTGTCCTAACAGAGCTTGTGCAGAAGGATTCTCCCAGACTTCTGGAGCAGGCGGGGCTTCTTCTTCTGCTTCTGTAGCTATGAATCCCGCGGGATGAGTGCTCCAGCAATGGCAGGTTGTGGCAGAGGTCGTGGTGGAGTTTTGGGTTATAGTGGTCCTGCTAATCGTATTTATGCCCTATCTAGCCGACAGGATCAGGAGGCATTGACTAATGTGATTATAGGTACATTATTTGTTTGTTCTTGGGTTATGTATGCATTGATTGATCCTGGCTCCACCTTGTCATATATTTCTCCGTTGGTTGCATGCACAATTGAAATAGAGTCTGAACCAATAGAGCCTTACGAGGTTGGGACATCGGTAGGTGAATCTTTTATAGTTAGCAGGGTTTATAGAAACTGTCCGGTATCTGTTCTTGACCTTCGTACTTTGGCTGATTTGATATAGCTAGATATGATGGATTTTGATGTAATTATGGGCATGGATTGGCTGGCTTCTTGTTATGCTAAGGTTGACTATCAAAGGAAGCTAGTTCAATTTCAGTTTCCAGGAGAATCGATTTTAGAATGGTCTGGTAATATCACAATACCGAGGGGTAAGTTTATTTCATACCTCAAGGCTAGCAAGATGATCAAAAAGGGGTGTCTCTATCACTTCATACGGGTGCATGATGTGAATGCCGAGCCTCCAACTCTCTAGTCCATTCCCGTGGTTGGTGAATTTCTGGACGTATTTCCAAATGAACTTCCCAGACTTCCTCCAAAGCGAGAGGTGGAATTTGCTATAGATTTATTACCTGAGACTCAGCCTATCTCGATCCCTCCATATAGAATTACGCCAGCCGAGCTAAAAGAATTGAAGGAGCAGCTTAAGGATTTGTTAGATAAAGGCTTTATTCGGCCTAGCACCTCTCTCTAGGGAGCTTCGGTATTATTCGTAAGAAAGAAGGATGGGTCATTGCGGATGTGTATTGACTATCATCAGCTGAACAAGGTAACCATTAAGAATAAATACCCCCTCCCCAGGATTGATGATCTATTTGACCAATTGCAGGGAGCTAGGTGTTTTTCAAAAATAGGCTTATGGTCGGGATATCACTAAGTTCGAGTGCAGGAAGAAGATATTCCCAAAATAGCATTCAGAACTCGCTACGGGCACTACGAATTCAGAGTTATGTCCTTTGGTCTAACAAATGCTCCAGCGATGTTTATGGATCTTATGAATCGAGTGCTTAAACCATTCCTGGATGTGTTTGTGATTGTGTTCATTGATGACATCCTAGTTTACTCTCGATCAGAGGAGAGCCATGCGGACCACCCGAGAATTATTCTTGGCGCTCTTCGTCATCAAAAGTTGTATGCAAAATTTTTGAAATACGAGTTTTGGTTATCTTCGGTAGCGTTCTTGGGCTATGTTATAGGAGCTGATGGCGTTCGAGTAGATTCTCAGAAAATTAAGGCTATGAAGAATTGGCCTAGGCCCACAACGCCGACGAAGGTGCGTAGTTTTCTTGGGCTAGCTGGGTATTATAGGAGATTTGTAGAGAACTTTGCTTCCATTGCAACACCTTTGACAAAGCTAACACAAAAAGGGGCGAAGTTCCAGTGGTCAGATGCCTTTTTTGCGCAACTTTCAGACCTTCAAGGAAAAGTTGACTACAGCTCTAGTCCTTACCTTGCTTGATGGTGCAGATGGGTATGTAATTTATTGTGATGCTTCCCATGTGGTTTTGGGATGTGTATTAATGCAGCGTGACAAAGTAATAGCTTTTGCTTCCCATCAGCTAAGGATATAGATGCACCTCCAACTACACGGAAAGAGTTCAAAGCGACATTTCTTAACCATTACTTGCCATTAAAGATCCAAGAGGCCCATGCAGATTAGTTCTTGAACCTCTACCAAGGGAATATGAGTGTGCAGGAGTATAACCTTCAATTTAATTCCCTAGCCAGGTATGCTCCTAATGTAGTTGCTACTATGGCAGATAGAGTTCATTGATATGTGGATAGATTGGATTTGTATCTGGTTAGAGACTGACCCATTACTTCCTTGAATAAGGACATGGATATAGCAAGAATGCAAGCTTTTGCATAGAAACTGAAGGATCAAAGACAAAGGAGAAGGGCACAAGAGCTAGAAAGGGGGTAACCCAAGAGGGACAGATCTATGGGGTAGTTTACACCATCCCAAGGTGAGCTTAGGCCTCGATTTTCAAATAGGCCACCTAGGCCATCATCCTTCTACTCTATAGCCAGTACTCCAACACAACTTCAAGGGTCTAGAAGTAATCAGTATGGTCAACAAGGTGAGGGACAAGGTACACAGACAACAGAATATTCAGCAGGTCAGCAAATGACTCTTAAGTAGCCTTGTAAACAATGTGAAAGAAGTCATTCAGGTATATGTCATGTTGGTACAAATGCTTATTATTGGTATGGTGCGCCAGGGCATATGATGAGAGATTGCTCGAGGAGACGCATAGGTGATATAACATAATCTACTGGGCCAGCTATTACATCATTATCATCATCAGTTCCTCTACTAGATAGGGGTCAACAAACACCTATGGGTCATAGTAGAGGTGTAAAAGGGGCAACTAGCTCTAGTGGAGTCTAGAATCACACGTATGCTCTGGGGAGTCGACAAAATTTGAAAGCTTCACACAATGTGGTCATAGGTACAATGTTTATTTTTTTCACATAATGTATATGCATTAATTGACCCTTGTTCCACACTTTCATATATTACCCCCGCTAGTTGTTGGGATGCTTAAGAGAACACCCAAATTATTGAACAAACCACTTGGAGTATCCAGACCAACCAGTGAATTTATAATGGTTAGAAAGGTTTATTATGATTATGTAGTAACTGTTTGTGACCTTGGCACATTAGCTCACCATATTGAGCTCAAAATGGTGGAATTTGATATTATAATGGATATGGATTGGTTAGCTTCTTGCTATGCCACCGTGGATTGCCAAACTAAGAGAATGTAATTCCATTTTCCAGATGAGGCAATTCTTGAATAGGAAGCCAATATTGAGTCTCCAAAGGGTAAGTTTATCTATTATTTTAACTGAGAAAGATGATATCTAAGGGGTATATATGTCATTTAGTAAGAGTAAGGGATATGGTGGCAAAATTGTCAACTCTTCAATTAGTTCTAGTAGTGAATAAATTCGTTGATGTGTTCCCTGAAGAACTTCCAGGCTTACCTCTAGAATGAGAAGTATATTTTTGTGTTGAGTTACTTCTAGGCATTCAACCTATTTCCATCCCTCCATATAGAATAGGCCCGGCAAAATTATGTGAATTAAAAGAGCAGTTAAACGACTTATTGGAGAAGGGTTTTATAATACCTAGTGTTTCCTCTTGGGGTGCACCAGTATCATTTGTACGTAAAAAGGATGGCACCTTGAGAATGTGTATCAATTATCGATAATTGAATAAGGTGAAAACTAAGAACAAATACCCCCTCCCTAGGATTGATAATTTATTTGATCGGTTACAAGGTGACAAATGCTTTTCTAAGATTTATTTAAGATTAGGTTATCACCAAGTGAGGGTGAAAGAGAAAGATATACCCAAAACAGCTTTCAGAACACGCTATGGTCACTTTGAATTTCTTGTTATGTCATTTCAGCTAACTAATACACCAGCAGTTTTTGTGGATATGAGGAATAGGGTATTTAAGCATTCTTAGATGTGTTCGTGATAATATTTATAGATGATATTTTGGTATATTCAAGATCAGAAGGGGACCATGCAAATCACTTGCGATAGGTGTTACAAGTTCTTCGTAATCGACAATTGTATGCCAAGTTTTCTAAATGTGAATTTAGGCTAAAATCAGTTGCGTTCTTGGTCATATTGTGTCCGATGAGGGAATAAGTGCTAATTCACAAAAGATAGAGGCTATGAAGGATTGGCCAAGGCCAACAACACCCATGGAAGTTTGGAGCTTCCTAGTGTTGGCAGGTTATTAGAGGAGGTTTATTGAAGGTTTTTCTTCTATTTATGCATCTCTAACAAAGTTGACACATAAGGAAACCAAGTTCCAATGGAATGATGCATGTGAAAGGAGCTTCCAAGAGTTGAAAAGAATACTAACTTCTGCGCCTGTGCTAATACTTCCAGAAGGCAGTGAGGGGTATGTAGTGTATTGCAATGCTTCAAGAGTTGGCTTAGGGTGTGTACTTACAAAGCATGGTAGGATAATTGCTTATGCCTCTAGACAACTATGGCCACATGAGAAAAACTATCCAACACATGATCTTTAGCTAGCAGCGATTGTGTTTGCTCTGAAATTATGGCGCTACTATTTTTATGGGGTTCACATTGACATATATACTGATCATAAGAGTTTATAGTACATTTTTAAGCAGAAAGACCTAAATTTAAGGCAATGAAGATGGCTAGAGCTAATAAAGTATTATGACAGCTGAACAGTATGCTAAGCTATACCTCAAAGAGATAGTCAGGCTACATGGGTCCCCAATCTTTATTATATCTGATCAGGGGACTCAATTCTCTATAAAGTTTTGGAAGTCCTTCCAAAGGAGTTTAGGGACAATAGTGAATTTGAGTACAACATTCCACCTTCAAACTGACAGTCAAGCTGAGCAAACTATTCAAACATTTGAAGATATTTTGCGAGCTTGTGCATTAGACTTTAAAGGTAGTTGGGTGGATCATTTGCCACTTATTGAATTTGCCTATAATAATAGTTACCACTCGAGTATCAAGATGGCACCTTATGAAGCTTTATATGGAAGGAAATGTAGGTCACCAATTGGATGGTTTGAAATGGTTGAAACCACCTTGCCTCGGCCAGATCTAGTACAACAAGCTATGGAAAAAGTTAGGGTAATACAACAGCGGCTAGAAATAGTCTAAAGTCGTCAGAAATCATAAGCGAATGCTAGAAAAAAAGGACTAGAATTTTTAGTTGGGGATTGGGTATTTTTAAAGGTATATCCAATGAAAGGGGTTATGAGATATGGTAAGAAAGGAAAACTGAGCCCACGTTACATAGGGCCATATAAAATTTTTAAGAACTTTGGGCAGGTTGCATATAAATTAGAGCTACCCTAAGAGCTTTCAATGGTTCAACTAGTTTTTCATGTCTCAATGCTTCAAAAATACATATGTGACCCATCCTGTATCACTCCTATTGAAGATGTGCAGGTTACAAAAGATCTCACCTATGAAGAGGTACCTATTATTATTCTAGATCGTCAAGTTGAGAAGCTACAGAATAAAGAAATAACTTCAGTAAAAGCACTCTAGAGAAACTCGCAAGCAGAAGAGATAACATGGGAGGATGAGGACGCGATGAAATCAAATTACCATTACTTATTAGAATCTAAAGAAGAAGTGCAACATGCACAATTGGGGCCATAGTAGGTACATATATTTGAATGATTATTGTGTTGAACATGATTAAGCTATCTTATTATGCTAACATTAGAGGACGAATATTCCTAAAGGGGAGGAAGTAACACCCCACACCTTATATGTACTTGTCCTATACACATGAAACATGATATGATTTTGTCAAATTAGCGCCCATCTTTAAAAGTGCTTGAATCTCATATTAGAGGGTGATATGTGTGTCTAACGCTTAAGAGGATCGAGTGTATACAAGTTTTATGTCAAATTGGAGAGGTCAAGGCCCTAAACAAAGTGAGAGAACTGATGTGCTTGAAGGACTTAGGAAGCTAGAAGGTGAGTTACCTACTTGCTTAGCTTAAACTTGCTAGCTAGACTGAGATAAGGCCTAACACTGAATTCATCCAAGTCCGATAAAGATTAAACTCTAATTTAAGGATGTAATTTTAGCACATGTTGTAGACTCCAAAATGGATAATGTTTTCAGCCCAAGAAGAATAGAAAATGGGCCGAAGCCTATTACGATTCATTTGATAATTTAGGCCCAACTAACTAAAGAGAAAGGGGAAAATGGCAGCAAAGGCCCATCAATTTCCAACCCATTAAGGCCCAAGTGAAAGGAGCAAAATGGTACATCACTAACTTGATAAAATAAGGCTAAATATTCAATATAAATTTATCCAAAGGCTCCTTTAAAAAGGTCTTACAAGTACCACCTTTAAATCATTCCTAACTTGGAAAAAAGATCAGCTTTCACAAGCTTTCTCTCTACTCTTTTTTAGCCTTGCAAAACAGACCCAATGAGACTTTTAGGGTTCTTGGAGAATTCCTACACCTTGAAGGTAATGGTAAGTAAGTTTATTTATGTATTTAATATGATTTTCTTATAAAAAATAAGAGAATATGTTGGTTAGGTATATGCTGAAAATTTTGGACAACATGTGTTCCAAGGGTTGTTATAACTTTTCTTGTTTATTTGGGATCTATTCTCTTCTTGGTGGCCTTGATTATGAAAGAAGGATTCTTTTCTTGATTTGTTTCAGTTCTATAAGGATGTATAAAGGTTGTTGCACTGTTTGATTATACATAAATAATCGAGGTTTAACATGTTATCCTAAGTGTGTTGTTTATAGAAATTATGGGCTGATTGATTGAGGACTATGGTCTCACATCCTACACTTATTTTGAGGACTATTTTTTTTTTTGAAACTATTGTAGGACTATTTTTATGTATATATATTGTGGGAACAATTTGGTTGAAGTTGGTAAAGGTTTGGAATTGTTGACGTCCTACTGTACCAAAGGGACATAATGTTATGCTGCCTACTTATATGTTGTGTATAATTATTATGTGTTGTGCCTTGTGAGCTATTGTAAGACTATTAAAGGTATAAAACAAGATGTATATGACATTTACAGAAGAATGGTTGTTAGAACATACGATTATAAGTTAAAAGGTTGAAGGAATGCCTTTGGGTCTTTGATTATAAGCTTGCTGTCCGAGTGTTAGTTTCTATGATATTGGGCTGCCAAGAAGTGTTTCTTTGCTTCTTATACTAGTCTCATTGTCTAAAATATTGTAGATAAATATTTAGGGGGAAAAGCAATCACTTCGAGGTAATAAAAAGGTCATACAACGAGGTATGTATGGCTACTTGATTTCGTATTAGTTGGCATGAAACGTAGATCCCTCCTTGGTACATAAAGGCACTTACCAACTCTAACACAAATATTACCTATGTCTCAACTCTTTCACATGTTCATATACTCCATACATAGTCACCTTCAAATTTGCATACATACGTGGATACCAAGTTACATGGCTACTTGTTGCTAAATAAAGTTCACGAGTTGTTTCATCTCATATGCATTTCATTATTTATGTAAAGTACTCTTTTCAATGTCAGAATATCTTGTATAATTATTTACATATCCCATGTTATATTTACAGTCCTACAGCTCTAATATTGTGACCACCAAAATAATCATCTTAAAGGTAATTAAAAGGTAAAGTATCTTGCTTATTGATGGATAGTAACCCGAGGGGTGGAAGAATCACCTATCCAGGGTCTATCCTATCATGAGGGGTAGCCCAAGGGGTGAAAGAAAAAGCCTAGCTAGGTCCAATCTTCTATAGATTTATCAATGATCAGCTAGTCATTTGTACTACATGATGTACACAGATTATATAGTAAGGTTAAAGTAATAAAAAAGAATGTAAAGTACATGATTCCATAGTATAACTAAAGGTGGTCTCTTATCCTAAACTGGTCCAGAGTTTTATTTGAGTTGTTACTTTATATGAGATATTTCCAACCTTACATATTCAATATATTATCTCATACTAATGTCCCTTACGGGGGACTTGTATTTCATGTTGTAGGTATAGGTGCTAGTAACTCTCCCCAGTAGGAGTACAGGATATCCAGCTGCTGTTACTAAGCTCTAGGTTGCTTCGGAGCTTTGTGTGTCTATAGCTTATATTTTGTATTATATAGTTAGTCGAGACAAGACCTATCCTGACTCTTATCAGATACTTTTCCTTATCTAGAGGCTTTGTAGACTATGTAAATTAAAATGTTGTCATATCTCGTACTTTACACAACGTGGCCCCAATAGCCTTGTCATATACATTTTCTTTTGGCTTGTTATTATTGTTTACTTTCTTGAAAGCATGTTGATTGTAGAAACTCCTTATAATATGTATGGAAAGTGTGTGGATACAGGTTGGTTCTCCTGAGCCTTATCGGCAACAGGTGCAAATCCGCCTTAACGAGACTTTGGGTGTGACAAATGCCATTGTGCCTCATGATGTTGTGGGTGTTATTGAGGATAACTTGACTTATAAGGAGGTTCTGGTTTAGATCTTGGATAGGCAATTTAAGAGATTGAGGAACAAAGAGGTGACATCCATTTAGGTCCTTTGGAGAAATCAACAAGTTGAAAGTGCTACATGGGAGGCCGAAGCAGACATGCAAAAGTAGTATCCTCATCTTTTCCATTCCACTCAAGCCTAAGATACTAATCCTAAGTCCCATATGTGATTTCAAGTATTACAGTTTAACCCCTATGTCATTCATATGCATTCATGTTTAAGTTGGTAAACTTATGAGAATTTTACCCTTATGTTGAGATTTTAACAATGATGTTTTACATGTTATGCTACATTCTTGTTGGAGCTAATTTGTTCATGATTACTCTTGCCTTGTACATCTCTGTTATATTTAGGGATGAATGTTCCCAAGGAGGAGATATTAAAATGACCCCAAAAAGTGGCCCAAAACGTGCATCGAAATGCCAAAAATTTTAATTTTCATACCTCAAAATTTGTTTGTTATTTCGAAAATCTGACTTCATATTTGTGATCAGGGGGTCAAAATTAGATGGAAAAGGGTCTAACCCTAATTTAAGAGCAAAATATTAGCAATTATAAATTTTTAAGTGATGATTTCCAGAGAGAAATCCTTGCCCCTGGCGTGATGCGCTAAGGGCGCGAGCATGTGTAATATCTCCTCTGCATCCTCTCCATGACATAGAGAGGTGTATTTTTCCTGGCAGTTTTTTTCTTGTGTGGTCCTATTATTCTAAGTGTTGGACCCAAGTTTTTCCAAATGCGTTTTAATATATACTTATCCAAATTTTACCCTTATATCATCCTAAATATTTCCCAATACTTCCCAAAACACGTAGCCATATTTTCACTTCAAAATTCAAGACTCAAAACCCTCATTCGGATTAAGGATTCTCTTCAAGCTTTAAGCCTCCATTTTCAAACATCATTAAGAACTTTCCCAAAGTTATGGTATGTGGTGTTGAACCATTGGGTCATTTTATCACGGTACCTAAGCTTTTTTTTGCTAATATTACATGATTTAAATTTTATTTTACATGTGGGTCTTGAATACTGAGAAATTTACTGCACAGTGAATTTAGTTCATGAAAGTATGGTTGTTTTACCATGTTTTGAGTTCTAAATCTTCGATATAATGTTGGATTTGATGAGGGATTTTGATATGAATGTCTTGGGCGTGTTGCAAGGTGTTGATTGATGGTTTTACAACAGTTTTTCTTATATGATATCATCTCTAAATTGCATGGTCTCTTACCCCCATTACACACACCCAAGTCTTTGATAAAATGTCCGGCTAGGATTTCTTGTGGAAATGAAGGTCCATAGCATGAGATATGATATGAGTGATGTTATGATGATGAAATGATATTATGTATATGATTATTACTATATGAAATATTGCACTAGAGCATATGAAGTGTAGAACTAAGCATGGCCAATCTGGAGGGTTTGAGCACCCGGACAATTTAGTGAAGGGTTTCTTCTTCTCCACCTAGTAATGGGGCGGCATCATCAGTAACCTAGATGGGGGTTTGTACTCGTAAACCTAGGAAAAGATTTGTACTTCTCCACCATGGTGATGGGACAACATTACCACCAACCTAGATGAGGGTTATTACTCATTCACCTAAGTGATGGAGTGGTAATATCACTAACCTACCAAGGGGTTCGTACTTCAGAAATTTAGTTTGGTCTCTTCTACACATATGATATCCTATATGAGTATGGGTTACTTAAGCATGTTTTACTTATAATTTGATCATACATGTCATGTTACTATACCATGCCTATTTTTATTGCATTGCATCCCGCATACTTAGTACATTCAAACATACTAATGCATGCTCTTGCATACATGCTATCACCATATAGGAACCGGTGCCCAAGTTGATCATCCTCCTCCTCCTCCATATGACTAGTCGATGCTATTTCAAGCTAGTTGGTGAGTCCTCCATTTCGGATACCTTGGTCTTTGTTTTCTTCTTGCCCTGTATTGAGACAATTAATTTTATCTTTTATTTTGACTATGAGGGGTGAGCCCAGTTACTTTGTCTTGGCCCCCGCTCTATCTATCTGTTTAGAGGTGTTTACTAGACAAGTTATGTATTTATGATATGAGTTATGACTCCTTGGCCCTTATTGATGTTGTTTTGCAAGCTATACCTTAGCCCTTTTGCCCCTCAATCTTGTTTTATGCCTTTTTCATGCTTTTACGATCAATGATGTGTAATGATAAGTTGAAAGGCTTATTTGGGGTTTCTTTGGGTTCTTCATTTGCTGTGTCACGTTTATGCCCTAGGCTTGGGTCGTTATAGTGCTCGATACTTCTCTTAAGACTCAATGCTCATAAGACCATCTATCTCAATCCATCATCTCAATTAGTCTCATAGAGACTTTCATCCTCTCATTAACTCAAACTCAATTAGGCCTTCCATCCTATCATATCAACCATCTCATCAACTCAATTCTCATTCAATAGCTCAAGGCTTCGACCAATAATTAGGAGGAAGTCATTTAGAAAAAATCTCTAGAGTTCAATTAGGGATACTCATAGGACCATCATGCTCTATCAACTCATCATTATGTTCATATTACAATCACGATCAACATTCTCAACTCAAGGCTCTAGACTCAATCTCTAGGTTCATTCATATATTCTTTTATAAAGTAACATATAGGGTTTATGAAAATAACTCATGTAAAATATTTATTTAGTAAGTCCATTTATGATGATCATCAACATGTGAAAATACATATAATGTATAAATTCTCTAGAAACATGTATGGAGACTCAATATACTTACAATCCTTCTATTACCATACATAGGAGGACAAGGAAGAATAATCTCATGTTTTAGTTTAGCCTTACATACTTGGTATGAAGCTTTGATAATCAACCTCGTAAGAACCATCCTAAATTTCCTCAAATTCTCGCTCCTCCTCTCTTCTCTTTAGCCCTAGTCTTTCTTAGAAACTTAGAAGGACTTAGAAATGGGGACTAAAACCCTTTTTACGCTCAAAATAACCCATTTTGATCATGTGTTAAGTTTAGAAGGGGTTAGAAAAAGTCTAGAATGCTCCTCATGAAGAACTGGAAAAAAGCGATTGCCTCAGGACACCTAGTCCGCGTCGCGGATTGGGTTTTTCTCAGAGATTTTCACCAAAAATTTTCTGATTGAATTTTTTTTTATTCGGTAGAAAATATTGATATAACATCTAAGTAGGAATCCACGATGATTTCGCAACATGGGCATGTCGCACACTCTTACTAGAATGTACTTTCGCATCAAAAAATTATCTTTTGGTATGGTTGCTCTAAAAATCAACCAAGACCATTTTTTCATATAATTTGTCAAGTTGATCATGTTCCCGGCCGCAGATTGCCATCGGAGTTTGGGAAGATGCTTATGTGCACATCTATCATCTAGGAGTATTATGGTAATTTTATCAACTTTCATACTATACTTAATTGAACTTAAATTAACCATTTGTAACTTTATTAAAAGTTTACTAACTACTAATGAAAAGTTTAAAAGTTACTTATTGTTGGCTATATAAAAGAAATTAATTTTAAATATTAAAATATGTACGTCATTTGGTATTTTTGTCGTATTTTTAAGTTTATTACTAATTATTGAATTTTTTACATGCATGTTATCATAATATTTTAATCATTCCAATAAATCTATAAAAATTTACACATGATGCACGTGCAACACTTATCCAGAAACTAGTATAAGATAAATACAGAAAAAACAAGGGATGAAATAGCATTTTGTGAGAATTTGAATGAAAGTGGATAGTTTTAATAGGATTGAAACTATAAATTGTTGAGAAAGGAAAAAACTAAAAGGGAAGAGTCAAATTGGCTGAATTATTCTGTAAATAAACTATACTCTCCCTCCGTCCCAAAACAAGTTTGCTTTAGCAAAACTAAAAGGTTCCAAGATAAATTTCATTGTAGAAATTCAAGACAAAAATTAGTCTTTTTACAACTATACTCTCATATTAAAGAACTAAATAGTGCTCAATTCTTAAAAAAAAAATACCATCTAACAAATAAACATAATATAGTAAATTATACCTTCAATTTATTGTTTTCCTTGATGGAAGTGAAATGAAATAAAGTGACACTTATTTTAAAATAGAGAAAGCATTAGTATATTTATGTTATTTCTGGTCAATGTTCATTTGCAACTGCAAAAGCTTATTTACCCCCCACCCCATGAATGCCTTCTCCTTGTTCACTACGCCCTACTTCCACGCGTCCTCCCTTCTCTTGAATATTGTAGCTATAAATATGGGCACATATTACTTCTCATGAGCCACAAACTAAATAGAGATATAAAAATATATCTATAGAAAGAGAGATGGTTAACAACAGCCATGTTGGTGGTTCAGAAAATGGGGGATTTCATAGTTATTGCATATCCCCACAACCAGCCCCTGCCTGTTCTCCTTCACCTATATGCTATAAACTTCTCTTTTTCTTTTACAAATCAATTACACACTCCACACACTCTCTCTCACTAGAAAAATAACCCTCAGTATGTGCAGGGGCAGATTGAAGAAGATTCGAGAGGTGTCATGTGACGTAGTTTCATTGAAAAAATTTACTAAATAAGTACATACAATTAATAAATATTCTATGAGTGACACCCCTGAATCAAATTTGCGTGTAGCTACGTTGGTTTGGTGCTGAAATTTCTCAGCCCAGGTTGCCTGCTATTCAAGACTACATAGCTTCATATAAAAAATATATAGTATTGTATTATTAGAGGTAATTTTGAATGCATTTAAAAGAGAGACAGAGAGAGAGAGACAGACAGACAGAGAGAGAGAGAGAGAGAGAGAGAGAGAGAGAGAGAGAGTCCATAAGTAACCCCTAAACACTATGACCGAAATCTCATCGACACATCTTAAACTTAACTAAGTTCCTATAACCCCTAACTGTTTAAAATGGAATAAATATACCCATAATTCTAAAGTAGCATAGAGAGTATGCACCACTCTCATAAATAATTTTTAAAGTAATTAATATGTACAAGTATCATTTTTTTATTGGACACTACTTGATTAATTTAATCTAATCCACTAGACTCCCTCATCTTCTAAATCTCTTCTACTCGTTAAAATTATTTGGCATAATACATAAATTAGGCCTTTAACTTGGCTTCAAATCATAAGTATGACCTCCAACTTTCAAATTGCACAAACAGGTACTTAAAATATCTTATTCTTAAAAAATAACATGCAAATTTAGCAGCCTAATTGTGTAATTATTCCATCCATTTATAATTAATTTTTTTAAAAAAGAAAAATAAAAGAAACAAAAGGGTAATTTGAGATTGGCCAAAATAAATTTAATTTACAAAAAATTAAATTTTCTAAATTTTAATTTTTAACTCCATCTCAGACCCTCATCTCCCCCTCCTAGCCCCCTTCAAAAAAAATTTAAAATTTATTTTTACAAAAAAATAAAATTTTTAAAATTTTAATTTTTTACTCCACCTTGGACCCCCCACCCCCCCCCCCCCCCCCCCCCCCCCCCCCAC
>JAOTQJ010046480.1:0-14790 GCA_025642045.1 Solanum sejunctum
TATAGAGACCTGAGGGATGTGTATTGGTAGGGAGGCATGAAGAGGGACATTGCCAAATTCATTTTTGGTTGCCATAGTTGTCATCAAGTCAAAGCTAACCATCAAAAGACTGGGTATCCTATGCCAATACATTGAGGTTCCTACTTGGAAATGGAAAGAGATGAATATGGATTTTGTGGTTGGATTTTCTAAGACTAGAAAAGGTTTTAATTCCATTTGGGTTGTGGTTGATAGAATGACAAAATCAACTCACTTTCTACTAGTTAAGACCATATTTAGGGATGAAGATTATGCAAGGTTATACCTTCATTACTTGTTAAGGTTACATTGGGTTCCTTTGCCCATCATATCGGATCATGGGGTATAATTTACTTCACATTTTTGGAGATCTTTCCAAAGGGGTCTTAGTACTAGAGTTAAGCTTTCTACGACCTTCCACCCTCAAATAGATAGCTAAGCTGTGAGGACCATCCAAACCCTTGTGGATATGCTTAGAGCATGTGTGTTGGAGCTTAAAGGTAGTTAGGATGATCATTTTTTGTTGATTGAGTTTGCCTACAATAATAGATATCATTCTAGCATCGGTATAGCCCTATTTGAGGCTCGTTATGGTAGGCATTGTAGATCACTAGTTGGGTGGTTTATAGTTGGTGAGATATCTTTGTTTGGATTAGATCTGGTTATAGATGCTCTTAAAAAGGTTAGGATGATTATATAAAGCTTAAAGATGGCCCAAAGTCTCAAAAAGTCCTATGATGATGTGAGAAGAAGGCATCTTGAATTCCAAGTTGGTGATTAGGTTTATTTAAAGGTTTCACCCATGAAGTGTGTGGTCCATTTTGGTGAGAAGGGCAAGTTGAGCCCAAGGTATGTTGGTCCTTATGAGGTCATAAGGAGGGTTGGTAAGGTAGCTTATGAGTTGAAGTTGCCTACTGAAATGGATTTGGTTCACCCGGTGTTCCATATCTCTATGTTAAGGAAATGTGTGGGTGATCCTAATGCTATTATGCCTCTTGATGTTGTGGGGGTTATTGAGGATAAATTGACTTATGAGGAGGTTCTGGTTTAGATTTTGAATAGGCAAGTGAAGAGATTGAGAAACCAGGAGGTGGCATCCGTTAAATCCTTTGGAGAAACCAACAAGTCGAAGGTGGTACATGGGTGGCCGAAGCGGACATGAAAAAGTGGTATCCTTATCTTTTCCACTACACTCAAGCCTAAGGTACTAATTTTAAGTCCTCTATGTGATTTCAAGTCCTATATTTTAGCCTTTATGTCACTCATATGCATTCATGTTTAAGTTGGTAAGTTTATGATGATTTTAGACTTCTGTTTAGATTTTGAAAATGGTGCTTTAAATCTAATGTTGCATTATTGTAGGGGTTAATTTTTTTATGATCACTCTTGTCATGTACATATATTTTACATTCGGGGATGAATGTTTCCTAGGGGGAGATATTAAAATGACCCTAAAAAGTGCCTAAAAATGTGCCTCGAAAGTGCCCAGAATCGTAATTTCCATATATCTAAATATTTGTTCATTATTTTCAAAATCTTGCTTCATATTCTTGTTCAGGGGGTCAAAATTAGGGATAAAAGGGTCCCTGATTTTTGAGCAACTGTATCAAAATTTAAAATTCTCAAATGTCAATTTCCAAAGAGCAAAGTGTGTCGCTTTCACGACGTGCAGGGTTATTATTTTGCAATTGTTTTCTTTCTCAACTCAGTCCAAGACTTTTAAGTCATGGGACTAAGTGTTCCCAAACATGTATTCACCTATACTTATCCATATTTCACCCTCAAATCATCTTAAATATTCTCCAATACTCACTCAAACGCTTACCCATATTTTTTACTCCTAAATTCAACTCTCAAAACCTCTTCCAGATCTAAGGATTTCCTTCAAGCTTCATGTCTCTATTTTCAATCTTCACTAAGAGTTACCCCAAAGCTAAGGTGTGTGGGTTTCTTTCTTGGGTTCCTTTCATTTATGATGCTCAAGCTTCCTTTTCTTAAAAATTGCATGATTTAAAGTTGATTTATTCTTAGGTCTTGATTATTATGAATATAAGTACACACTATGTTTGAGCATATGAAATTATTGCAATTTTATCATGTTTTGAGCTATGAATCTAAGATCTATTGAACGGATTGGTGAAGGGTTTTGATGTTTATTGCTTGATAATGTCATCAAGTATCCATTGAAGCTTTTACATTGAATTTACTAGCATGATTTCACTCTTGAATTACATAGTTTTACACTAGCGCTACAAACCCTCTAAGTGTTTGATAAAATGTCCGGATGTGGTTTCTTGAGGAATTGAGAGTCCAAAGCATGGGATATGATATGATTGATATTATGATGATAGAAAGAACTTGTGCATATGACATATTCTACATAAAGAGTTGCATTAGACGATGCTCGATCTGGGGGGGACTAAGAGCCTAGATTACCTTGTCATGGGGTTAGTACTTTGATAGCCAATCAAAGGGCTAGTGCCGTAATAACCTAGATGAGGTTTCATACACATCAATCTAGTGAGGGGTTTGTACCTCACCACCAGGGTAATAGGGAGGCATCATCATCAACCTACCAAGGGGTTTGTACTTTGGAATCTATCTTGGTCTCTTCTACACACATGATATCCTATATAAGAATGAGTTACTTAAGCATTGATCATACATGTCATATTGTTATATTATGCCTATTGCCTATTGTTATGCATTTTGATTATGATGCTTATGTCTTGTTGGATTGCGCCCCACATACTTAGTACATTCAAATATACTGACGTATACTCTTTCCTACATGCTATCACCATGTAGCAATCAGTGCTCAAGTTGATCCTCCTCCTCCTCCACGTGGCTAGTTTGGTGCTACTCAAGCTACTTGGTGAGTCCTCCATTCTAGGGACGTTTATCTATGTTTTTCTTATTATGCATTGAGACACTCTTTGTTATATTCTATTTTAACTATGAGGGTGAGCCTGTTTGCTTTGTCTTGGACTTGTTCTTATCTATGTAAAGGTGTTTGTTGGACATTCTATGTACCTATAATATGATCTTTGACTCTTTATCTCGTAATTATAATGTTATGCAAGCTTTCGCCGTAGTCCTTTTTTTCCTTATTCTTACTCTTTATGTCTTTTACATTCTTTCCCAACCAATGATAAGTTAAGAGGCTTATTTGAGGCTCCTTTGAGTTCCCCATTCTCTGTGTTAGTTCTAGGCCTTAGGCTTGGATCGTGACAGCCAACTCCACCTTATCCTCCAACTTCATACCCATGATAGCCAAAATCTTGTAGATTCATCAATGAACTCTTGAGGGTCCTTATTCTCTTTTGACCCATAGAATTTTAGGGGAATCATCCTCATGATGTCTCTCACCCAAGAAACTAGTATAGGAGCATGAGGGGCTTAGGCCCCTTGGTTGGCTTAATTAGACACAACTGCAAGCGAAGTGAGAGCATCCCAAGCTCTCTATTAGCCAGTTGCTCCTCGAATGTGTGATCTCTTCTCCCTCTCATGCTAGGCATTATCTAGCATAGAAAAGGTTATTGTTAGGGGGAAAACATTATATCAACTTCTATAGCACGACATAGAGTAAGAAGAAGCAAAACAATTCCTAAATATCTCATAGCCTCTTGCTCATAGTTGTGGTGCATAACACAAATATGAACAAGACTCTAATCAACGTGGTGTACTGGATCTCAAGGACCATTAACAACCTAGTGCTCTAATACCAAGTTTGTTATGGCCCAAACTTAGGTCCTAGATATGACATGGCCAATGGAGAACCCAAAGGGAACTCCAAGCAAGCCTCTTAATATATCATTACACATCCTTGGTCGCGGAAGCAATAAAATGCAATAAGAGATAGTAAATAGGGACAACGAGTCTAAGTGACAACTTTCATATCATAAACATCAAGAATCAAGAGAGAGTCAAAGTTTATAGCATAATACAAAACATGTCCAACAACACCTCTAAAACTTAGATACTTAGTAGAGGCCAAGATAAGCTATTAGGCTCACCCTCATAGTCAACATATACATAAAAGAAGATAATCTTGGAACAAAGTGTGACATCATAAATATCATTTCGAAAATGGAGGACTCACCAAAGACCTTGAGAGAAGTCATACTAGCCATATGGAGGAGTATGATCATGTGGGGCTCTGGTTCCTATATGGTGACATCATGTAGGCATAGAGTATACGTTAGTATATTTGAATATACTAAGTATGTGCGATGCAATGCAACAAGAGATAGGCAACATAATCAAAATGCATAAGCATACGCAATGAGTAGCATATAATAATATGGCATTCATATAAGATACTATGTAGTAAATCATACTTATATAGAACATAATACATGTGTGGCAAGTGGCCATCAATACAGGCAATCAAGGTACAAACCCCTCGATATAGTTAATGAGGTACCAACCCCTCAATATAGTTATATGAGCCTACTTCTCCCCGCACCAGGCAACTGAGGTATATACCCCTTGATATGGTTAATGAGGAATCAACCCCTCAATATAGTTATAAGGGCCTACTACCCCCCGTACTAGGGAACCAAGGTACCAATCCCTCGATATATTTATATGAAACTATGACTCATTTTACTAGGTATCCAAGGTACCAACCCCTCAATATGGTTACCCGAGACGACAACCCCCTGACCTAGGCTTGGTCAACTCACAACATTGTAGACTTTCATCATGAAGTTAACATATATCCAACATACTTTCATTATCATAAAGTCTGCATTGGACCTTCAATTCCTCAAGAAATCATTACCATACATTTCATCAAACACTTCAAGTGTGTGGAGTGCTAGTGTAAAACCATGCAATTCAAGAGTGGAATCATGTCAGAAAATTTAGTCTAAAACCATCAATAGATAGTTGGTACCATCCTTAAGCAATATACATCAAAACCTTTCATTAGATCTCACATTAGATCCTATATTCATAGCTCAAAACATGCTAAAACAATCACCATTTCAAAACCCCAACATAGTGTGTAAGGAATTTCATAATAAGTAAGACCCATGAGTAAATCAACTTTAAATCATTCAATTTCAAGTATATGAGGCCTTAGGTATCATGGGTGAAAGGAACCCATGAAAGAAAACCACATACATTAGCTTGGGAGAATAACTTGATGAAAATTGGAGATGGAGACTTAAAGCTTGAATGAGAACCTTAAGATCCAGATGAGTTTTAGGACTTGAATTTTTTAGTGAAATATTTGGCTAAGTATTTGAATAAGTATTGGGGAATGTTTTGAATGATATAAGAGTTAAATATGACTAAGTATAGGTATCTTCATGTTTGGAGACAATTAGGCCCAAGTACAAAAAGTCTTGGACCAAGCTGGATAAACAACAGACAAAATAAACTGAGATGCGCCCTTGGTGCATGTACCTTAGGTGCGAAAACCTCACTGGAAATCATATTTTGTGATTTTTAAATTTTCATACAGTTGCTCTTAAATTAGGGTTAGACCTATTTTCCACTCAATTTGACCCCCTGAACAAGAATATGAAGTCACATTTTCGATATTGCACGCAGATTTTGAGATATATAGAAATTACGATTTAATATAGGCATATTTTTAGGTTCTTTTTGGAGTCGTTTCATGAATGGGTTGATTGATAATTTTCAAGAGACAGGCAATGAAACAAAACTAGCTAATCAAGGATTTTTTAGATCAAAAGTTTGAAAGCCTTGAGGTCTAAGATTGCTTGAAAGAATCTAATGAAGAGAATCACAAGAAATATGTTAAAAACCTTAATACACTTGTGCAAAGATTATAAAGTTAACAGTTACTGAAAAAGGTAAGAGTAAAATGAGTGATGAGCATCAAAAGTTTGAAACTGAATTAAAAGAATGTAAAATTGAGTTCTTTGGTGAGAAAGAGAAGTTTAGAAATTTGACTCAAGAAATTCCCACCCTCAAATTGGATCTAGGAAGAGCAAATAGGTGGACTCGATCTTCAAAAATAGTGAACTATCTAGGAAGCAGGAGTCATAATGAGAAACTTGGAATAGGCTTTTATCTAGAGAATGTCACCACTATTGACATGTGCTACTTTTGTGAAAAAATTGGTCATCCAACTACTAAGTGTCTAATTACAAACTATGTCAGGAACAAGAACACTAATAATCTATACAAAAAGTAGCCTACAAATAATAAAAGAAATAGGTCAAGCAATATGTTACCGGGTTGAGCAATAAGGGATCTTATTCACCCTTTTTATAATAGAAAAGGACCCAAGCTAGTCTGTGTTCCTAAAACTAACCCTTGATTTGTTTTTCAGGATGCAGTGAAAGAAAGAAAGCATTGGTACATGTATAGTGCTTGCTCAAAGCAAATGACTGGAGACAAACACAAATTCCTTTCACTTACACCTATGATAGGAGGAAAGGTTTCCTTCAGAGATGGAAAAAAGGGTACTATTGCTAGAGTTGAAAAGATTGGAAAAAATGAATCAAAGGCCTTGGAAGAGGTCTATCATGTGGATGGATTGAAGCATAACTTGTTGAGTATATCTTAATTGTGTGATAAAGGTAACAAGATAACCTTCACTTCTGCAGGTTGCAGGGTTAAAAAGCTAGACACAAAGGAGATAGTTCTTTTTTCCAAAAGGCGTAAAATGTTTACAAGGCTGACATCATGGGAATGGTAGGTACATATTTGAAATGCTTGAGTGCTATTGCTGATGATCCTTTACTTTTTCACAAAAGACTTGGACATGAAAGTCTAAAGCAATTAAATACTCTAGTGTCAAAGGATATGGTTACAGGGTTGCTTGAAACTAAGTTCAAAGATACAAAGTATGCAGTGCATGTTTAAGGGGGAAGCAAGTAAGATCATCATTCAATTCAAAGAACAAGTAAGTACAACTAGGTGTATCGAACTAGTTCAGATCGATCTATGTGGACCCATGAGGGTTAAAGTAGAGGAGGTAAATGGTATATATTTGTTATTGTTGATGATTACTCAAGGTTTACCTAGACACTCTTTTTAGCTTCCAAAGAAGAGTCTTTTCGGTGTCTTTTCTATTTTTATCAAGAAAATGGAAATGAAATTGGAGACTTCCTTAATTTCCATAAGATCTGATCATGGAACTGAATTCGAAAATGTAAAATTTCTAGAATTATTTTCAATAAATGGTATAGATCACAACTTCTCTACTCCAAGGACACCTCATCAAAATGGGGTAGTAGAATAAAAATATAGGACTTTAGAAGATATGGCTAGAACAATGATGATTGCTAGTAATCTAGCAAAAAGTTCTTGGGTTGAAGCCTTAAATACTGTTGGTTACATTCTCAATAGATGCATGTTAAGGTCTATGTTACACAAAACTCAGTATGAATTACTTAAAGGAAGAAAATCAAATATCTCCCACTTTAGGACATTTGGCTGTAAATGTTATCTTCATAATAATGGTAAGGATAATTTGGAAAATTTTTATGCCAAAAGTGATAAGGAAATTTTTCTAGGATATTCTTCACATAGTAAAGCATATAGAGTGCTGAATAAAAGAAAAAACATTGTGTTGAAGAAAGAATTCATGTGATTTTTGATGAAAATAGTGGTGGTTTCTAGACTGAATTGCAAGATGACTATGAGCTGGAGCATAAAATAGAGGAACAAGCAAAGGTACTTGGTTCATCTACAGGAAAACCAGGTTCATCTACAGGACAATCGGAGAGCTCAAAGTCTGGAGGAACTACAGTTTCTAAAACTCAATCTGCTGATTTGGGATCTACCCAATCAGAATCTGTAGATGTTGAACAACTTCAAGGCTTCATGGTAAGGAGTTACAAGTATCAGGACTCACACTCTTTGGGAAATTTGCTAACTGACCTAACTTCTGGAATCATAACCAAATCAAGGTTAAAGAATAAGTGTGCATCCCAAGCCTTTTTATTAATAATAGAACCATAAAAGTTAGGGGAAGCACTGTAGTATAAGAATTGCAGATTAATTATGCAAGAATATCTAAATCAGTTTGAAAGATGCAAAGTGTGGCATCTTGTTCCCAAGCCAAAGGGAAGAACTAGCATTGGCACAAAGTGGGTGTTTAGGAACAAGAATGATGAACATAGAATAGTTATAAGAAACAAGGCAAGACTAGTGGTCCAAGGGTACAGTCAATAAGAAGGAATAGACTATGATGAGAACTTTGCTCTAGCTACTAGACTTAAAGCGATTAGGTTAGTCATAGCATCTATATCTTGTAAGGGGTTAACTCTTTATCAAATATATGTTATGAGTGTCTTAAATGGCTACTTGAAGGAGGAGGTAATTGTGAAACAACAACCTTGATTTGAGAGCTCTGAATTTCTAGATCATGAATACAAGTTGGATAGGGCCTTGTATGGATTAAAACAAGCTCCTCGAGCTTGGTATGAAAGATTATCAAAATTCCTCTTAAATCATGGACACGCAAAAGGTGAAATTGACAATACATTGTTTCTTAAAACAAAATAAAAAGATTTGTTAATTGTGCAGGTATATGCAGATGATACTATATTAGGATCAACAAATGTGCTCATGACTCGACAATTTGCCAAGATGATGAATGGAGAATTTGAGATGAGCATGATGGGAAAACAATTTCTTCTTCGGGCTACAAATCAAGCAGACTCCTACTAGAACTCTTGTTCATCAACAAAAGTATGTGAAGGAGCTTCTTAAATGGTTCAAAATGGAGGATGCTAAAGATATTGATACTCTCATTACTACTGCTACCAAGCTGGATCTGGATGAGAAAGGGTTATCAGTAGAACAAAAGCCATATAGAGCAATTATTAGGTCTCTATTCTACCTCACTTTCAGTAGACCTGACATTGTCTTTAGTGTGGGAATCTATCTAGATTTCAATCTAATCCCAAGGAATCACATCTTAAAGATGACAAGAGGATGCTCAGGTATCTCAAGGAAATATCAGAATTGGGACTTTGGTACTCTAAAGGTAGTAGCTTTAACTTTGTAGGGTATACTAATGCTAATTATGTTAGTTACTTAGTGGACAGAAAAAATACTTCAGGTATAACTCACTTTCTTGGAACATGTTTGATTTCTTGGTCTACCAAAAAATAAAATTCTATAGCCTTGTCAACTTTTGAGGCTAAATATGTAGCAGGCGGATCATGTTGTGCTTAGTTACTTTAGATTAAACAACAATCGCTAGAATTTTGTATGGATGTTGGCTATGTTACTATTTGATGTGATAACACCAGTGCTATTAATATTGCAAAGAATCCTGTACAATATAAAAGAACCAAACATATTGACATCAGACACCACTTCCTTCGTGATAATGTGGAAAAGAGTCTTGTTTCAATAATGTTTTGTCTTACTGAGAATCAAATTGCTGACATCTTCACAAAAGCACTAAGTAGAGAACGTTTTGAAAAAAATTAGATTAAACTTAGGGATGATTAAGATTGCAAAAACTCCCCTCAATTATTGGCTAGAAAATCTGATCTTTATAGTAACATCTAAAATGAGTTCTCATTTCAATTCTCACATGTAGTGTATCCCCAAAATTCAAAAAGATTGGACTAAGTCTACATTGATATGTACTGCAGTGTGCAGGTTACTAGCTCAGGTGCAGAGACTGAGGAAAAGCTGAAAATAAATTAGGTAATAATTATTTTATGTCTAAAATAGTGATTGATAAATGAATCAGGTACCCTGATCTATTCTCTCTCTTCCCAAGTCATCACATTTTTTGCCGCCAAAAATCCAAGCGTCTCTTCCCACTAACAGATGATGGATGAAGTCACATGACTTACCTCATCTTTTCTTATTCAAGTTCAGCCCTTTTACTCCTAAAACCTTTTTATCATTTGCCTCTTTCACTTCCCCATTTATTTATAAGTGAACTATATACCTTCTTCCATTAAGAAAATCTTTAACCATCAATGGTATCTCCCGATAATTCCCAAGCCACCCACTCCCAAGAACCAGAGAACCCTAATTTGATTGCAATTGTGGTTTATGCAATAGTAAATCTACCACCGCCCTTGACATTCTCTCTCTAATTTTGCAGAATAGGGGTCAATGTCAAATCATTTTTCTCAGATTTCTTCGAACCCATCACCCCCTTGGGCCTCTTATGAAGGGTTTTATATAGTTCATATTAAATCCATTCTCGTTGATGTTCCACCATCTAATATTCAAACCTCTAAAGCTCTAGTTCCTAAACTAGTATGCCGTCGTCTAAAGAAAATCACTGGAGATCCCATTGAAGTTTCTGATAATTTTCCCTTTCTTGAAAGGGTACCCATATCTGATTCTTCAAGGGCACCCCAAATAATAAGTCGTAAGTGTCAAGATAAATCTACCCTTAAAAAGGCTCTATATTGAGCAAGAAATTCAAGAGTGCTCCTTGTTCTTCCTCCTCACAAGTGAGCTATGACTGAGCCAAGTTTGGGAAAATGCATGTAAGCATATGATTCCCAAGCCCCCTCGCTTTAGCCCTTCTCGCTCTCCCACGAAAACCTCTACCACTGCCAAGACCCCTCCTAAGTCTAGGTCATCCTCAAGTAAGGAGAAACATGTTCCTCAACTTTGTCCCTCAGATGATTCTAAGACAGAGAGTGATCCTAAGCAACCTCCTGTCGACCAAACTGATCTACACTTCCTCTCCCTTATTCACTTTCAAAAGTGTACCCTCATCTAGGGTTGAGTCATTACAAAGCATAGGGGTCTGATATGGACATTCTTGTTTCTAAGTTAGCATTTCAGGGTTGGTCTGACTTCTTTAACTTAGGCAACAATCAAAGGAAATTTTCTAAGCCTGAGATGTATGAGTTTTATGATTCTGTTTTCATCACCACTATTCGAGGAAAATCTATTAATCTTCATATTTCTAATATTAGAAGAATCTTGGGGATTCTTACTAAGGGTTGGGATCATTATGTTTGCTATGAATGGCCATCCCTTGATAATATGTCTTCTGCTCTTGCAATTACCCAAAAATTCACAGGTCATCTCACCTTGGCTTAACACAGGCACGTCTTGCGCAAAGAAATTTCTTCTCTTCATTGTTTGTACTTTGATATAGTGCATAAAGTCCTTATCCCTAGGAAGGAAAGAAGATTTAAGGCTACTTTCTTTGATTTGACTCTTATAGAACTAATTGATCTGATATTCCTATCAATCTGCCTAGCTTAATCCTTTAGTATATGTAGTGTGTCCTTTTTCAGGATAAGAATGGGCATGCCCTTCTTTATGGCTTTTGGCTGTCTTAGATCTTTTAGGAATATTTTATTCCTGTCCAAGTCTGGACCATGCAGACAACTCAGGATGTACCTGGACAAGTGAACAATGCTTCTCTATATAATTTTATGCATCCTGCTGGCACCCCTCTTCATAGACTTCAACTTGCCTTGGATGCCAAGTTAACAGAATTAACCACTGCCCATCAAGAATTTGCCCAAGAAAGAAGTGCTCTACCTACCTGCCAGGACCTTGAGAATACGCTGAACAAGGAATATGCTACACATGCTAAGATTGTTCATAATCCATCCTTGTTAATTCCCTCTATTACCCCCTCTTCCTGACCTATTCCTTTGATATGTTTTTGTTTCTTTTGGGACCAGCTCATATTATCAGTCACTATGTTCAGAATGCTTAACTTATGTTTTTGCTCAATTTTCTTTTCTTGAATGCTTTTTGTATGTTGATCTTCATATAATTTTGCTATCTCTAATTCATACAAGTAGTTCTCCATTCACTCTGTGTTCTTGGTAATTACTGTGTGGCCTTGCTTTTGCGTACTCAATTCTTCGTATATTTTTTTAAAATTTATTTTTTTAATGATGCAAAAAGGGAAAAGTCAAATCTGAGTTGTGCAATGATAATGACCCTCATTTAACCTATTTCATTCTTAAGGTTCCTTCTTAGTAGCTGAAGGCGAGACGGATGGATGCTAATACTCAGGAAGTTTGTCATCAACAAAAAAGGAGAATATGTTGGGTCAAATGGAGTTTTGATGATGGATATAGGACTATGAAACATATTTATCAATCTAATCCTTCACCGAAATATCTTAGAGAGGAAAATATAAGATGCCATGAGATGCGGAATGGATAGAACACTTGGAGATAAAGTCACAACATTATAGGAAGCCAGTTCAAAATTTACAGGCTATCAAAAGAGTTGGTGTGAAAAGGAGTTTCAAGTGAAGAAGAACTCTACTGACCCATGAGACGGGAACTGGGGAGTTTGAACTGGAGAACTCCTCAACAAATTGACTTAAAAGGGAAGAAAAGATTCAGAGTTCATTATCAAGACAAAAAGCAAAACAGAGTTAGTAAAGTTTAGAGTCTTGAGAATCATTTAAGAGATCTATTTCTTTGTTTGAGTCTACATCTAGGAAGTTGTTTAATTATTTTTTTTTGAGTCATTTTATTCTACTTAGCTCAGTGATCTATAAGCTGAGATTAGGTATAGTCTTCAAGTTGAGGGCAACTCAAAGACTTTGGGAACATAAGCCTTGGAAAGTTTGTGTCTAGTTAGGTTTCACTATAAGTTTGTTATGCCTTAGATTACTAGGACTTTTTGTAATATTTTTGTTGAGGCTCATATTGATTTAGTGAAGTTGGAATTCATGTAGAGGTACAGGTCGTGGTTTTTCATCTTTTGTGAGTTGGGTATTTCCACGTAAAAATACAGTGTTCTCCTCTGTTCTTACTTTTTGGAAACACGTCTGCAAATTTGGTTCTTCAATTAGGCAAATCCATAAATTGTGCAAATCTAACAAATAAAACCAATATTATTTCAAAACTCATAATAAATAACTATACATGAAAGAATATCTTGGTAAATTAGGACTCGTCACAATAGATAAAGGTTTTTCCATTATCTTTCTTGTTAGTACCATCATAATGTGTTTTCATTTATCTATTAGGTAGGTAAAAAATTATCACATAAAATATGTCATTTTCTTTAATATGCTTATTGGCTCCAATAAGTTGTAAAATCTAGAACTTTTTTACTTGAAATTGATGTGTCTAAGTAAAGGAGATAACATATTTTATAGTTAAGCTTAACTATCTAAAATATGAATGAAGACACATACAATATCATTTTCCATGAAAATGTTAATATAATTTGAACATACTTTTTATTTAAAATTATTGTTTTATTTATAATTATTGTCTTACTTCTTATGTTGTGTCTTTCTTCTCTCTCTATATATATAAGAATATGAGCTCTCCTAAGCCATCATTTATATATTTATTCTATAACACCTCTGACATGCCTAAAAAAAATTCCCTGTAGTATATTTCTTGGATATCTCTGTCAAGACCCAAGCCAAGTGAAACGACCCCAAAAAAAAGTACCTAAAAACGTGCCTCAGAAGTGCCCAAAATTTTGTTTTCTGCATATCTAAAAATCCATTGGTTATTTAAAAAATCTGACTTCGTATTCTTGTTCAAGGGGTCCAAATTAGGGTGACAAGGGTTTAATCTTGAATTTAAAGCAAAGAAATCGAATTATGAAATTTCACTTGATGCGATTTCTAGAGAGCCTCCACGTCCTCTCCGCGACACAGAGACGTGTATTTTCTCCATAGTTATTCCTAGTCCATCCAGATTTTTCTATGTGTTGGGCCTAAGTTTTTCCAAATATGTTTTTACCTATACTTATCCAAATTTCACCCTCATATCCCTAAAAATATTTCTCGACACTCACTAAAACACTTAGCCATATTTTTACTCCTAAATTCCAGACCCAAAGCCCTGATCCAAAGCTAAGGATTCTCTTCCAGCTTCAAGTCTCCATTTTCAAACTTCATCAAGGACTTTCCCAAAGCTAAGGTAGGTGGTGTTGAACCATTGGGTCCTTCCACCATGGTGCCTAAACCCTCTTTTTCTTAATAATGCATGATTTAAAGTTGATTTTTTATGTGGGTCTTGTATATTGAGAAATTTACTGCACAGTGATTTTACTTCATTGAAAGTATGGTTGTCTTAGCAAGTTTTGAGCTTCAAATCTTGGATATAATGTTGGATTTGATGAGGAGTTTTGATGTGAATGTCTTGGGGTTGTTGCAAGGTGTTGCTTGATGGTTTTAATACAAATTTTCTTGCATGATTTTATCTCTAAATTGCATGGTCCTTTGCCCCCATTACACATCCCCCAAGTGTGATAAAATGTCAGCTATAATTTCTCGTAGAATTCAGGATCTAAAGCTTGAGATATGATATGAATGACTATATGATGATGTAATAAGATTATGTATATGATAAATTTTATATAAAGTATTGCATTAGACCATACTTAATCGGATGGGGATTTGTGCTCATCAACTATGTTAGGGGTTTGTACTTGGCCACCTAAGGTGATTGGGATATGACCATCATCAACCAAATTGGGGGTTAGTACTCATCAATCATGTGAGGGGTTTGTACTTTGCAACCTAGGATGATGGGGTATGACCATCATCAACTATGTGAGGGGTTTATACCACACCACCTAAGATGATAGGGTGTGATCATCATAGACTAACCAAGGTTGGAAATCTAGCTTGGTCTATTCTACACATATGATATCCTATATGAGCATGAGTTTCTTAAGAATATTTTACTTATGCATCGATCATACATGTCATCTTGCTCTATTATGCCTATTGCCTATTGTTATGCATGTTGATCATGAAGCTTATCTCTTGTTGGATTGTATCCCACATACTTAGTACATTCAAATATACTAATACATACTATTGCCTACATGATATTACCATGTAGGAAC
>JAOTQJ010046491.1:0-14788 GCA_025642045.1 Solanum sejunctum
AGGTCAAGTAAAGATGAATAAATTATCTCTCAAAATAAAAGCATATATAGAAACTATATCAAGAAAATACTTAAGTTAAAATAAATTGTGTCAAAAAGATTGTAACTAAATCCTTTTATAATATTTTAAAATTTTATATAATTGACTATACTAAGAATGATGGATAGAGTTATTAGAAAATAATACATTGATATTTTTTTTATTAAACTTTTTTTATTATGAAATAAACAAAGTTATAAAAGATGAAGGATTCTTATCAGAATAATGGAATAATTTATAAAATGCCACTTGTTATACTTATAATATGATTTGCTCTGATCTCTTTGCACTCATATTAATTAAAATATATTTTTACACTAACTAATATGTTTTAACGATGGTATATTATATTTTTTAATAATCAAATTTATCCCCTCATTAGTATTGGATTAAAATATATCTTTAACTACTGGAAAAGAATTTGGTAACTATAAATGTATTTATAATGGCCAGAAAAGGCTTTTGTCACTATAAGTGTATTTATAATGATAGAAAAAAATTTAGTCATTATAAGTATATTTATAACGACTGAAAAAAAATTTGGTCGCTATAAATATGTTTATAATGGCTGAAAAAAATTGATCACTATAAATGTATTTATAACGACCGGATTCATTTTCCTTTCGTTAAGAAATAGTTATTAAAAGTCTTTTTTTCTTGTAGTCATATGCATTAATACTTTGAATGTACAAAATATGGATATGCAATGCAATGGGGTACATGTCATGAGCTAGAAAATAATATGATCATTTAAGACATCACTTAAGCCATGGACCATAAGATAATCATGTGAAAAGTAAGGAATGCACACTTAATTGAATGAATGATAAACACTTAAAACTTATAATAATGAGATTGCTAGGCACAACTAAAATAGTAATACTATTAAGAAAATAATGCACTACTTTAAAGAAAGGGCCATCTTACTAGGATTGAGACAATAGTAATCATAATGAAGAATACCTTGCATGTTTGAAGAGAAAGTCATATACATTTATTAAAAATAGCATTAGTGATACCAAGGGACCATAAACATATGTGAGAGCAACCATTCACCAACATAAGCAATGTGAGCTAAATCATGATTTCCCAATGTTTTCCCTACATCGAAAGAAAGGAAAGATCACTTGCTAAGATAACTTCCTAAAATTCCTAAGTGGATTTGTAATGACCTTGCAATTTTTTAGCTTATCCATGAAAATAACTATTTTGTCCTTTTGTAAGTTGCTTTGGACTTATTTTGAACTATTTGTATTGTCGAAACTGAGATCTTTTATTTTTTGAAAGTGGAAAATATTCGTTTTGCATTTTTGGTAAGCTTAAGTTGTTGAAAAAGTGAGTTTTGAACCATTTTGAGTTTTGGGTGTCAAATAAAAAATTTATCAAATTCGTTAGCTCTGAAATGTCGAGTTTGTTGTAGAAAATGTTACGGAACTGAAGTTGGAATCAAAATAGTGATTTTGGACCCAAAATTATATTTTTCATTGTTTTTAAAGCCAAAGTTTGACTTTAGTCAATATTTGGAGTTCGGAAGCGCGGATCGAAATACCAATAGTTCTAGTAATTTTGGTTGTTGAAACTAACGCTAAAAATGGTCTCTTGTAATCGTTAGAGTTGCTGAGGAAAGTTTTGGTATTTTGAGTTTTCAACTAGCTTTATCGATTTTTATAGGTAACTATGTTGAGGAGACCTTAGAATCAAATTTTGATAATTCTGTTGAGTCTGGATAACCATTTCTTATGTGAATACATATTTGATTTGTATAATTTAGATTCCGAATGGACCTTGGGATTCTATTCCGAGTCTTAAGTTATTGCTGATGTAAAAATCTAGTGTAGGCCCCCTTGTATCCTGTGTTCATAGTGTAGGGAATTGTGTTCGCGGAGGTCGATTTAGTTTGACCTCTGCGTTCATGTAGCACTATGTGTGGATCCTCCTCGTTCGTAGAGCATTTTGACCTCTTTCACTACACGTTCTCAAAGTATTAAATTTTCTATGTTAGTTTTAATTTGCAAAAACACCATTTTCAACCATTTTCAAGCTTTGTGGGGCGAGTTTTAAAGAGGATTTTTGTGAAAAACATTTTGGTAAGTGTTTCTAACATCAAATTGATTAATTTCCTCTAGTTTTATCTTGATTTTGTCTTGAGTTTCATGATTTTGGATATCTAAAATGGGTTTTTTCTTGACTACGAATTAGAAACTTTAATTATTGATTTCTTCCTGAATGTAAGCTCAATTTTAGTGAGATTTTCACCCACAAACACCTTTTCTCACGTATAATCATAGTTTTGAGTCAATTTCCAAATTCAGGGACCTTAGAATTTAGCCCTAGTTTTAACCATTTTACCCTTAAACCTAATTCATGCAATTTGGATATCAAAATTCATATCTTGATGCATAGTATCTAGTCTTGATAGTTGTTGGTTAATTACAAACTTGTTTCGAGGTTTGAATTTACCAAAACAGATGGGTTCTAGCGCATTTTTAGTATCAAGGTAGGTTCGGCTAACCATTTTGGGGATGGATTTGAGTTATTCATTATGTGTATATGATAATTGTAAGATTTAAATTGTTTCATGAGTGATTGGATTGGTATGGCTATATTTAGGCAGAAATGTGATATTAGTTATGTTGAAATTGGAGGAAATTGTGATATTGTTGGCATATTGAGATGTATTCTAGAGATTTTAGACGTTCTTGAGTATTATTGTGACAATATGAGATTTGTGATACTGTTTGGGAGATTTTGTGGTAATTGATGATATATGAGATACTTTCAATGAATTCTTTGTATGTTTTGGGACTTGCGAGTCTGGTATCTTCGGTACATTGACTATGATTAAGAGTATAGTGATATGAGACATGTTGATAGAATTGCGGTACCAATTACGAGATTTGGTGAAACAACCCCAAAAAATGCCCGAAAATGTGTCTTAGAAGTGTCTAGCATCATAATTTTCATATATCTCAAAATTTGTAGTTATTTCAAAAATCTGACTTCATATTCATGATCAGGGAGCAAAATTGAGTGAGAATTGGGTCTAAACCCAATTTTGGAGCAACTATATTAAAATTTGAAAATCCTAAAATGCAAATTCTAGAGAGCTTTTCGCGTCCCTGGAGCGACGCGGCCACGGTGCTCCTCTGTGTATTTTGTTGCCAGTTTTTTTATTTCGGTCCAAGACTTTTGGGTATTGGGCCTAAGTCTTCCCATATGTGAAAATACCTATACTTAGTCATAGTGTACCCTGATATCACATAAGACATTCCCCAATACTCACTCAAACACTTAGACAAATATTTCACTCAAAATTCAAGTCCCAAAATACTTTACGGATCTTAAGGATTTGACTCAAGCTTTAAGTCTCCATTCCAATATTCATCAAGAAATTCTCCAAAGTCAAGGTATGTGGGGTTTAACCATTGGTTCCTTTCCCCCATAGTGCCCAAGCTTCCATTTTACCTAACTTGCATGATTCTAAGTTGATTTACTTATAGGTTTTACGTATTATGAATTTGACTATAAACTATGTTGGGGTTTCATAAAATTGCAATTGTTTAAGCATGTTTTGATCTATGGATCTATGATCTATTATGGAATTTGATGAAGGATTTTGATATATATTGCTTGAGGGTGTTACCAAGTATTAATGTGTAGTTTTACATCAAATTTTCTTGCATGATTTCATCCTTGAATTTCATGATTTTACACTAGCACTATACACCCGCCAAGTGTTTGATAAAATATCCAAATTTGATTCATTGAGGTATTGAAGGTCCAATGCATGTCTTATAAGTGGAATGACTCTATGATAATGAAATGAATGTATGTATATGTTATTTTGCTCTATAGTATTATGAGTTGACCAAGCCTCGCATAATAGGTAGTAGACCAGTGCTACCGAATTGGGGGTATGTACTCTAATAATCATATTGAGGGGTTTGTACCTCGATTGCCTCACCCGAGAGGTAGTAGGCTCGTGCTACCAGATTGATAGGGGTATGTACCCCAATAACCAAATTCAGGGGTTTGTTCCTCGATTGCCTCGCTGGGAGTTAGTAGGACCATGTTATAGGATTGGGGAGGGGGTATGTACCCCAATAACCACGTTGAGGAGTTGTTACCTCAATAACCATATTGAGGGGTTTGTACCCTATCACCTCTCTAAGGGGGTGGTAGTCCTTGGATATCCTATATTGATGGTCTCTCCCATATTATGTTTTGTATAAGCATGATTTACTCTAAACGTTATCCATACATGTCATATTACTATATGCTTATTCATTGCCTAAGTTTATGCATTTCAATTATGTTGCCTATCTCTTATTTCATTGCATTCTGCATACTTAGTACATTTCAATATACTAATGCATACTCTATGCCTACATGATGTCACCATGTAGGAATTGGAGCCCCGCTTGATCCTCCTCCTCTACGTGGCTAGTATGATTTCTCTCAAGCAAGTTTGGTGAGTCCTCCATTCAGGAGACAATGTCTTAGATTCTATGTTATGATTTAAGACTCTTCCCTTTGATGTATGCTTATGACTAAAAGGAGTGAGCCTGGTTTTTTATCTTGGTCCCCCGCTCTTATCTATATAGTAGAGGTGTTATTGGAACCTTATGATGTATTAATGTTATACTCGATTGAGCTTGCTATGTTTCTATGATATGAATGATGTCCCTTAGTCCCATATTCCCTTTTTACTACTCTTGTTGATGATTTTAAAGCTTCTGCAACCAAGGATGTGTTATTATATGTAAAGAGGCTTATTTGGGGTCCCTTCAGGTTCCCCATTCGTCATGTCACGTCTAGGCCCTAGGCTTGGGTCATAACAAACTTGCTATTAGAGCACTAGGTTGTTAGGTCCTTGGCATCCAACACACTATGTCAACTAGAGTCTTATTCATGATTGTATTGTGCACCACAACTATGAGTAGGAGGCCATAAGATATTTTAGGAAATGTTTTCCTTCTTTATGTTCTAAGTCATGCTATAGAGTTAATGTAAGGCCCCCCTCCATAATGATTATTCTTTGCTATGCAAGATTATGCCTAACACAAGAGGAAGACGAGCCTGCACTCTCGAGGATCAACCAACTCATGGTGAGCTCCAGGATGCTCTTACTTTTCTAGCTCAGGCTATGACTTATCAAGTCAATCAAGGGTCCCAAGCCCCTCATGCTCCTACCTCGGGATCTAGGGTGAGAGACTTCATGAGGATGAATCCATTAAAATTCTATGGGTCCAAGGTGGATGAGGACCCTCAAGAGTTCATTGATAAGTTTTACAAAGTATTAGCTATTATGGGTGTTAGATCGGAAGAGAAGGCGAAGTTAGTGGTGTACCTACTCAAAGAGGTGGCACAAATATGGTTTACTCAATGGAAAGGGGAGAAGGGAACAATAATGTGGTTTTATGGGAGGAGTTTAAGGTAGATTTTCTTAATCAATTTTCCCTTCTTAAGCTTAGAAAGGCCAAGATGGTGGCATTCATCAATTTGAAGCAAGGGTCAATGAGTGTGAGGGAATATACCCTCAAGTTCAACCAACTTTCTAAATATGCTCCACACTTAGTTGTTGACCCAAGGTCTAGAATGAACAAGTTCATGATAGGTGTATCTGACTTGGTAAATAAGGAATGTCAGTCCGCCATGTTGATTAGTGACATGGATTTGTCCCGCTTAATGACCTATGCGAACAAATAGAGGAGAAAAAGTTGAGGAAGAGGAGAGATAATGAGGCCAAGAGGGCCCGTTTTGAGGAAAAGTTCCAAAGTCACAAGGGTAGCCGATTTCATCATGACCAAGGGTCTTCTCATGCTTCTAATAACAGATTTTCCAATGGCATCCCAAGGGCCCAACATGATGGTGGTTTGGGTACTACCGATGTGTGTCTAAGATGTGGTAGGGGTCATAGTAGCCCATGCTTGAGGGATACTAATGCTTGTTATGGTTGTAGGGAAACGGGTCACAAAAAGGTTGATTGTCCTCGTAATTGAAACAAGGGTAAGGATGTTCTTCCATAAGTTCAGGGTGCTAATGCGGTTCCTTTGGGTAGAGGTGGCCAATAAGGTGATGCCCCATGGCACAATCGATTTTATGCTCTTCATGGGAGGCAATGGGTTGATGAGGTTCCTGATGTTGTCACTAGTATGTTAAATGTCTTTGATTTTGAGGTGTAACCATTGATGGACTCGGCTGCCACTCTTTCTTTCGTTACTCCTTTTATTGCCAAAAAGTTTCTTGTTGAGCCCAAATTGTTGTGTGAGTTTATGAGGTGTCTACTCCTATTGGTGTATCTATTGTTGCTAGAAAGGTCTACAGAAACTGTCCCGTTTGCATCTTGCACAAAATATTTCCTTGTGACCTTGTTGAGTTGGATATGGTTGATTTTGGTGTTATTCTTGAGATGGATTAGTTGCATGCATATTATGCCTCCATCGATTGTAGAACCTGCGGGGTCAAATTTCAATTCCCAAATGAACCCGTTCTTGAGTGGGAGAGTCATGATGTGGTGGTCAATGGTAGATTCATCTCTTGCATTAAAACCCGTAAGTTAATCTCTAAGGGGTGTCTTTACCATCTTGTAAGGGTTAGGGATGTGGAGTCCAAAAACTTTCCTATAGAGTTGGTTCTGGTTATAAACGAGTTCCTTGATGTCTTTCCTAGTGACCTTCCTGGTGTTCCTCCCAAAAAGGAGACAGATTTTTCTATAGATCTCCTTCACAATACTCAATCAGTTTTTATTCCCCCTTATCGTATGGACCAGTATGAGTTAAAGGAGTTGAAGAGCAATTGAGGGATTTGTTGGAGAAGGGTTTTATTAGGCCTAGCCAATCACCTTGGGGTGCACCAATGTTGTTTATGAAAAAGAAGGATGGGTTCCTTATAATATGTATTGACTACCTGCAACTTAATAGGATCACCTTAAAGAATAAGTATCCTCTACCAAGGATTGATTATTTGTTTGACCAACTTAAAGGGGCTAGTAACTTCTCTAAGATTGATCTTCCATTTGGGTATCATCAAGTGAAGGTGAGGGAGTGTGATATTACCAAGATGGCCTTTTGAACTAATTATGGGTATTATGAGTTTGTTGTGATGTCTTTTGGATTGACTAATATACCAACTATCTTCATGGATCTTATGAATACGGTCTTTAAACCCTACCATGATTTGCTTGTTGTGGTTTTCATTGATGACATTTTGATCTATTCTCATAGTGAGGAGGAGCATGCGATTATTTAAGGGTAGTGCTATAAAGATTGAGGGAGGAGAAGTTGTATGCCAAGTATGGAAAATTTGAATTTTGGTTGAAAGAAGTTGTCTTTCTAGGTCATGTGGTGTTGGGGGATGGTATTAAGGTAGATCCTATAGAGACAGATGTGATTAAAAATTGGCCTAGACCATTGACCCATTGGATATTAGAAGCTTCTTGGGCTTAGCGAGTTACTACCGGAGATTTGTAGATGGGTTCTCTTCTATTACTTCCCCTATGACTAAGTTGACCCAAAAGAAGGCAAAATTGGTGTGGACCGATGAGTGTGAAAAGAGTTTCCAAACTTTGAAAAATAAGCTCGTGTCTGCTCCTATTTTGTCTCTACCGAAAGGGTTGGAAGGGCTTGTTGTGTATTATGATGTTTCAAAGGTTGGTTTGGGTTGTATTTTGATGCAAAATGGTAAGGTGATAGCTTATACTTCTAGGCAACTCAAATTCCATGAAAAGAATTATCCTACTCATGATATTAAATTAGCTGCTGTGGTATTAGCTTTGAAACTTTTTCGTCATTATTTGTATGGAGTGCATATTAATATGTTTATCGATCATAAGAGTCTCCAATATGTGTTCACTCAAAAAATATCAACTTAATGCAAAGAAAGTGGTTGGAACTCCTTAAGCATTATGACATGAGTATGCATTATCATCCAGTGTTGTTTATGGGTAGCCTAGCTCATGTTGATAGTAGTGTTAGAGAGGTGGCTAGGGAGATCCATCGGTTAGCTAGATTGGGTGTTAGGTTTCAAGAGGTGGATAATGGTGGTATTATTGTTGTTGATGGATCAAAATATTTGTTGGTTGATGAGGTAAGAGCGATGCAAGACCTTGATCCCTCCCTGTTAGAATTGAAGGCCTTGGTTAGTGATGGGAAGGTGGAGGTTTTCTCTCCCAAGGGGGAGATGGTGCCCTTAGGTACCAAGTTAGGTTGTGTGTGCCTTGTGGTGATGACTTGAGGGAGAGGATTCTTGATGAGGCTCATAATTTTTTCTATTTCATTCACCCTGGTTCTACCAAAATGTATAGTGATTTGAGGGATATGTTTTGGAGGGGAGGTATGAAGAAAAATATTGTCAAATTTGTTTCTGATTATCATAGTTGCCAGCAAGTCAAACCCGAACACCTAAGGTCGGGTGGCCTAACCCAAGATATAGAGATTCCTACTTGGAAGTGGGAAGGGACTAATATGGGTTTTGTGGTTGGGTTGCTTAAGACTAGAAAGGATTTTAATTCCATATGGGTTGTGGTTTATAGGATGACAAAATTGGCTCATTTTCTACCGATTAAGACTACACATGGGGCTGAAGATTATGCTTGGTTGTATATACAGGACTTGGTGAGGTTACATGGGGTTGTTTTTTCCATCATATCAGATAGATCATCGTGCTTAATTTACTTTGCATTTTTGGAGGTCCTTCTAAAGGGGTCCTGGTACCTAGGTAAAGCTTAATACGTCCTTTCACCCTCAAATGGATGGCTATGCCGAAAGAACTATCCAAGCTCTTGACCACATGCTTAGGGCTTGTGTGTTAGATTTTAAGGGTAGATGGGATGATCATCTTCCATTGATTGAGTTATTTTAATAATAATAGCTATCATTCTAGCATTGGTACGACTCTTTTTGAGGCCCTCTATGGTAGGCATTGTTGGTCATCAGTGGGGTAGTTTGAAGTAGGAGAGATGGTATTGTTGGGTCTGGATCTAGCTATGAAGGCTATGGAGAAGGTAAGGTTGATTAGAGAAAGATTGAAAACAACCCAAAGTCATCAAAAATCTTATGCCGACGTGAGAAGGAGAGCCCTTGTATTTAAAGTTAGTGATTGGGTCTACTTGAAGGTTTCACCCATGAAGGGTGTAGTTCATTTTGGTAAAAAAGGTAAGTTTAGTCCAAGATATGTTGGTCCTTATAGGGTGATGAGGAGGGTTAGCAAGGTAGCTTATGAGTTGGAATTGTAAATGGATTTGGTTCATCCGGTGTTTCATGTATCCATGTTGAGGAAATGTGTGGGTGACCCGAATGCTATTGTGACTCTTGATGTTGTGGGTGTGGTTGAGGATAACTTGAGTTATGAATAGGTTCCAGTAGAGATCTTGGTTAGGCAAGTGAAAAGATTGAGGAACAAGGAGGTGGCTTCCGTGAAGGTCCTTTGGAGGAACTAATAAGTCGAAAATGCTACATGGGAGGCCGAAGCGGACATGCAAAAGCAATATCCTTATCTTTTTCATTCTACTCCAGCCTAACATACTAATTCTGTGTCCCCCATGTGATTTCAAGTCTTATGTTTCAGCCCTTATGTCATTTGCATGCATTCATGTTTATGTTGGCTAGTTCATGGTGATTTTAACATATATGTTGAGACTTTCGAAATGATGTTTAAAGTGCATTGTTGTATCCTTATGTGGGCTGAAATTATCTTGTTTATATCTCTCATATATGTTTCTTTGACATTCGAGGATGAATGTTCCCAAGGTGGAGATATTGAAACAATCCCAAAAAGTGCTCGAAAATATGCCTCGGAAGTGCCCAGAATCATAATTTTTGTATATCTCAAAATTTGTGCATTATTACAAAAATTTGACTTCAAATTCATGATCAATGAGAAAAATTGAGTGAGAAATTGAGTTTATAGCAACCGTATCAAAAATTAAAAATCCCAAAATACAAATTCCAGAGAGATTTTCGCGTCCCTGGCGCGACGTGGCCAAGGCGAGCCTCTGCGTATTTTATTGCCAGTTATTTTATTTTGGTCCAATACTTTTGTGTCTTGGGCCTAAGTCTTCCCATATGTAAAAATACTTATATTTAGCTATATTCCACCCTCATATCACACAAGACATTCCCCTATACTCACTCAAATACTTAGACAAATATTTCACTAAAAATTCAAGTCCCGAAACTATTTTCGGATATTAAGGATTTTACTCAAGCTTCAAGTCTCCATTCCAATCTTCATCAGTAAATTCTCCTAAGTCAAGGTATGTGGGGTTCAACCATTGGGTCCTTTCACCCATTGTGCCCAAGCTTCCTTTTTACCTAAATTGCATGATTCTAAGTTGATTTACTTTTGGGTCTTACGCATTACAAATTTGACTATAAACTATGTTGCGGTTTCATGAAATTGTGACTGATTAAGTATGTTTTGAGCTATGAACCTATGATCCATTGTGAAATTTGATGAAGAATTTTGATGTATATTCCTTGAGGGTGTTATCAAGTATTAATGGATGGGTTTACATTGAGTTTTCTTGCACGATTTCATCCTTGAATTTTATGGTTTTACAGTAGTACTACACACTCACCATGTGTTTGATAAAATGTCTGGATTTGATTCCTTGAGATATTGAAGGTCCAATGCATGTCTTATGAGTTGAATGGCTTTATGATGATGCGAAAAATGTTTGTATATGTTATTTTGCTCTATAGTATTGTGTGTTAAGCAAGCCTTGCTCGAAAAGTAGTAGGCCCATGCTATTTGACTGAGGGGCTACACCCCAATAACCATATTGAGGGGTTTGTACCTCGATTGCCTCGCTTGGGAGGTAGTAGGCCTATGCTACCGAATTAGGGGGCTATGTACCTCTATAATCATATTGAGGGGTTTGTACCTCAATTGCCTTGCTCGGGAGGTAGTAGGATAGTGGTACCGAATTGGGGGGTATGTACCCCAATAACCACGTTAAAGGATTGGCACCTCAATAACCATATTGAGGGGTTTATACCTCATTTGCCTCTCCAAGGGGGTGGTAGGCCTTGGGTATCCTATATTGATGGTCTCTCCTTACACATGTATTATGTTCTATGTAAGCATGATTTACTCTAAACGTCAACCATCCATGTCATATTACTATATGTTTATTCATTGCCTAAGTTTATGTATTTCAATTATGTTATCTATCTATTGTTGCATTGCATCCAACATACTTAGTACATTCCAATGTACTAACGCATACTCTATGCCTACATGATGTCACCATGTAGGAATCGGAGACCCGCTTGATCCTCCTCCTCCACATGTCTAGTACGATTTCTCTCAAGCAAGTTTGGTGAGTCCTTCATTCTAGGGATAATTTCTTGGACTCTATGTTATGTATTAAGACTCTTCCCTTTGATTTATGCTTATGACTAAAAGGACTGAGTTTAGTTGTTTGTCTTGGTCCCTCGCTCCTATCTATGTAGTAGAGTTATTGTTGGAACCTTATGATGTATTAATGCTATACTCTATTGAGCTTGCTATGTTTCTATGATATGAATGATGTCCCTTATCCCATATTCCCTTTTTACTACTCTTGTTGTTGATTTAAATGTGTTCGTGACCAAGGATGTGTAATGATATGTAAAGAGGCTTATTTGGGCCCCTTCGGGTTCCCGATTCATCGTGTCACGTCTAGGCCCTAGGCTTGGGTTGTGACACTTGGCATTGCCTTTCTAATTCTATGGATATTACTTATCTGTTGTCTTATCATATTGCTGCTACATACTTTGATTTATGGCATTGGCATGCATTCATCTCATATCACATTTGTTCCACCCTTTTGCTACTACGGCAACAAAGTAGTGATATAGAGATATTGTGATGCTTGAGAGATTTTAGTACATAGCCTACGACACCCCCAGGTTCTATCTAGTAGCTTTAGTTTGATAGATGTGTACATTTATCCTGCAATAGTCGTGATTCCACCTAATGCATGGCTTGTGACGCCATTGCATACATACATCTCATTTGTATTGCATCATTGATTGCACTTGCTATCTTTGGTTGTTATTATATATTTTTTTGTGTGTGTATATATATATTGTTTACTAACCACTTCATATGCAGTGATAGAGTCCTTAATTATTACATGCTTATCCGATTTATCTTACCTAGTCGGTTGAACCTACTTAGTACATTTAGGTGTACTTACCCCTACTATGTTTCCTCCTTGCAGATCGAGCACAGGGACTCCTATATGGTAGTTGATCTCGCTTGAGCGAAATTTCTCTTTCACTACCAAATCTAGCAGTGAGGCTCAGATTTTCGAGTTGTCGTTGTTTCTTTGAGACTTCTTTTGTTATATATTCCAAGCTATGTATTTTATTTATGGTACAACATTGTATGTACTCATTTATACTACTTAGAAGCTCTTATACTTTAGCCTTCAGGTTTCGGGATTAAAATTAAGTCTTGTGGTTGCTTTTACTTTAGTTTGTTTTACTTTCTTTAGTCGCAATATGATTTTAGGTCTTGATAAGTTTGGTATCTGATCACTAGGTTTGTTGGGATCGTGAGTCAACAGTGGGTGCCTTATAGAGTCTTGCTGATCGGTATGTAGACATCCATACCCATCTTCGAGAGGTTACAGGGCACTTGATAGGGAAAACTTTCGGTCTTGCTTCTATTCATGCATTTGATCTTTGTATCGACTATTTTGGAAAGTATCTAATCTACTCCTTCAGCTCCAGATGCCATGCCTTCAGTTCAGGAGCTACTTCTACGTGTATTAGCCAAACTTAAGGGAGCTTCTCTGACCCCCATTATACTCGATGCACCGGCTCCTACAACGTCGGTTGGCCCTTCTACAGCTCCAGTTGATCTACATAAGGTAGATGTTGGTCCTACATCAGCTCCAATGGATCCTCCCATGGTTTCTGCTATTCCATTTTAGCCTGATCGACCAAGTATCACTTTTGAGTTTGTCTATTGTACCATCTACTGCACCATCCAGGTTTGTGGTACCACCAGCTTCTGCTAGCCTTGCTATATATATGCCTACTATTGAGCAAAAGAGTTTTGAGAGGTTTGTTCGGTTAGCTCCTCCCAGGTTTGATGATACACCCGGTGACAGGGCTTATGACTTTTATTAGAGTGTTAGGATCGATTGTGCAATTTGACTATTCTTGAGACTCGGGGGGTTGCTTACACTTCCTGTCAGTTCACTAGGAATGGTCGAGATCGGGTTTAGCCCACAGACCTATTGGATCACCAGCTATGGCATGGAATCAGTTTACCGAGGTGCTTTTTGAGAGGATTATGCCTTATAGTCTCCTAGACAGCAGGCAAGATGAGTTTGGTCGGCTACAATAGGGATCTATTTTAGTATCTTATTATGAGACTATATTTAATGATTAGGGTTTATAATGAAAAATTCATTTGCTTCTTCCTAGATAGGATCTTTCGATTGTGGAAATAACAGGATTCATCCGTTTCACAAAGATTTTCATTAACACGAATCCTGAATATCTAGAAAAACATAAATCTCGTAAACTAATATTTAAGCTTACATACTACAAAGACTAGAGAAAATATAAAACAAATGAATAACATCCACGTACTCATCATAAAGAGAGAGAGAGACGTAAACCATGGATACAATTTGTGCCGTGTGCTATATGGCAAAAGAAACGTCTTCACTTCCATGTTTGTTCAAGTAGATTCTTGAGGTGTAAAAAGTAAAATGAATTATGCTTAACTAGTCTATTCTTAAAGTGACGGTTCAAATTTCATAAAGAAAAACTAACATTCAAAAAGCAAAGGAGCATTTCAATGGAAAAAGTACCTAAGCAACCAAAAGAATTAAGGCCACCCTTAAGAGGAGCCAATACTCTTCAAGTAATAAAAGATTAGTTTCCACAAAAATGGGTCCTGTAAGAAGTATTGTGTGGATTAGTTTTATGAATGCTTCAAAGGGAAATTTCATCATAATCAAAAGATACGAGCTTTGAAAAAAGTTGTAGGGAAAAATATAGTGATGGCGGTGAGAGCGAAAGTGAAAAAGATAGATTGACATAGAACTTAGGCTATATTTTTTCCCTAGTTGGATATGAATAGGGGTGATAGTTTCAACAATTTAACCTATATTTATTTTAATAAATCACTCATACTTTTTAAATAGATAAATATAAGTTGATCTATTTTAAAAGTATATAAAAATATGATTAAAATGGATAAAATATGAGTATACATATAGACTCATAGATTTCTCATTTATAATAAAAATTCTTAGTTGCACTAAAAAAATTATGTATGAATTTTTTTTTTCTTAAAAAAACTTGAGGCTGGGGATGAGGGTAGGGTGGAGGTTTCGGGGGTGGGGGGAGAGGTGGCGAAAGAAATTTAATTTTTTTTATTTTTTATTTTTCTTTTATAAAATTTGGGGTGGTGGTAGGGAGTAGGGCGGAAGTGGAGAGATGGGGTGAATTTTTTTTAATTTTTTTTATTTTTCATTAAAAAAATTGGGTGTGGAGATTGAAAGTTGGGGGGTTAAAAATATTAACTCTTTTTTGAATTATTTTTAAAACTTTCTTTAGATAAAATTTGGGAGTGGGGTGGAGAGAGTAGGGTGGAATTGGGGGAGGCGTGGTGAAAAAATTTAACTTTTTCTTTTTGAAAATTATTTTCATCTTCCTTTAAAAATTTTTTAGGGGGATAGGGAGGGTCCAGTGGGGGTAGGGTGGAACTAGGGGGTGGGGTGGCGAAAATTTTTAACTTC
>JAOTQJ010046502.1:0-14788 GCA_025642045.1 Solanum sejunctum
AATACTTCATATAGGAATAATCATATACATAAGCTCATTTCATCATCATAACATCATTCATATCATATCTCATGCTTGGGACCTTCAATTCCTCAATAAACCATAATTGGATATTTTATCAAACACTTGGTGGGTGTGAAATGGTAGTATAAGACCATGCAATTTAGAGATGAAATCATGAAAGTAAATCTATTGTAAAATCAAAAATCACCCTCTTGAACACCCTCAAGGTATTCATATCAAAACCCCTCATTAAAACTAACAATAGATCCAAGATATATAGCTCACAACATAGCAAAATAGTCACAACTTTACATTGCTTTAACATAGTTCATAGACATGTTCATACTAGTAAACCCATTTGTAAACTCAACTTTAAATAATGCAATTTAGGAAAATAAAACTTGAGTATCATAGATGAAATAAACTCACATACCTTAGGTCTAGAGTTGCTATGAATTGAGATTGGGAAGAATGGAGGCTTAGAAATGACCCTTGAATGTTCTTGGGTTTCCTTGAAATTGAATTGGAGCTTGATGGAGGCTTTGAGAGAGTTGAGAGTGTGTTTGAGATGATATTAATGAGTTTGATCCTTTGGAATATTGTTTAGGTCTTTTAGGAAGGTTAAGATAGCATTGTAAGTCTAAAAAGGTCAATAGAATAATTAAAATTTATGAAAAACACCATTAGTGAATGGATGAACAAATTGGCAAAGTGTCATCTCACTGGAGACTTCACTAGCCATGTAATACTCCATGGGTCGTATGGAATACCTATGTGAAGTGCCTTAGTGAAATAAATGGAACTTGGGAAACTTGGAAAAACAATTGACATTTCGTCACTTTGTCGGACCACGTCACGAACTGTTTGGTGTCACATGGACCATGTATTGATCTGTCTCACCTTACTTGGATGAAAATGTTGCTGGCCACCACACGCCCAGGTGGCGAATCCCGTATCCCTTCACACAAGCCGTACAAGGCAGTCGTGACCCATGCCTTAGCTTCTAACGCCACCCATGCCTAGTCAAGCCTCCTAAAACACCTCCACGCCCCTCTTCACGACCAGTTGTGCGTCACACAACCCATGCACTGGTCATGGACTAATACTTATCCTCACTATTCTACTTTCCATCCCAAAACATTTTCCACAACCCGTACAAGGCCACACTGCCCGTATGGGTACCTATGGGACTTCACTGCACGGGAGGGTCTCACAAAAATGGTCATAACTCCTTCATCCGACATCACTTAAAGGGTTTTCATTTGAAATGTCATGAGCCACCCAGTTCCAAATGTTCCACGAGTTATGCTTGTTTAAAGTTTGCCCTTGCATGAACCCTGACCCAAAACTCAACTCTTAGAGAAGTCTTGGACTCGTTTAGGTACGAGGAGTCTCCCATGAACCTAATAGACCCCAATATTGACCAAATAAGGCTTGAAATATGGATACATAAGATCATAGAGTTACAATGTGTCACAAAATTCAAGTCCCAAACTCAAGACCAATCTTTAGGATTTTATCAAGGATCTCATTCAAGCTTCAAGTCTCCATTACTAATCTTCTTCAATGGTTCTCCAAAGTCAAGGTATGTGGTGTTAAACCATTGGGTCATTCCACCCATGGTACCTAAGCCTCCGTTTTACTAATATTTCATGATTTAAAGTTGATTTTATATGTAGGTCTTGTATATTGAGAAATTTACTGCACGGGAATTTGAGTTCATGAAAGTATGGTTGTTTTTGCATGATTTGAGCTTTAAATCTTTGATCTAATATAAGATTTGATAAGGCATTTTGATGTGTTGTCTTGAGGGTATTGAAAGGTATTGATTGTGGTTTTACAATTGATTTTCTTACATGATTTCATCTCTAAATTGCATGGTCTTTTACCCCCATTTCACACCCGCCAAGTGTTTGATAAAATATCTGGCTACGGTTTCTTGAGGAATTGAAGGTCCAATGCATGTTTTATTAGTTGAATGGTGTTATGATGATTATATGAAGATGATATAAGTATGTAATGATGATCAGATAATGGTATGCATATGATGTAAAGTGATGAGAGGAAATGTAGGTATATGATGACTTTATGATGATGAAAGTATGTTGTACATGTGTTGAATTCCTAAAAAATATCTATTATGTTGCAAGTTAATTGCCTTGTTGAGGGGGTACCAAGCCTTAATCGCCTTGTTGAGATGGTGCCAAGTCCCAATCACCTTGACGAGGGGGTATAAATCCTCAGTTGCCTAGTTGAGGGGGTACCTAGCCTCAGTCACTATGTTGAGAGGGTGCCAAGTCACAATCACCTTGTTGAGAGGGTGCCAAGTCTCAATCACCTTGACGAGGGGGTGTAAAGCTTTAGATGCCTTGTTGAGGGGGGTATCAAGCCTCAATCAGTGTTCAAGGAATGGTGTGCCTTGGAGTTAGGAAGTAGTTCACTTGGTCTTTTCTATGCATATGATATCTTATATGAGCATGACTTACTTAAAGCATGTTTTACTTATGCATTGATCATACATGTCATACTATTATACTATGCGTATTGTCTAATGTATGCATTTTGAGTATGATGCCTACCTCTTGTTGCATTTCATCCCATATACTTAGTACATTCAAACGTACTAACGCATACTCTATGACTACATGATGTTATCATGTAGGAACCGGTGATTCTTCTTGTGGCTAGACGGATTGCTCAAGTTAGCCTTTGGTGAGTCCTCCATTCTGGGGACAATGACTATTCTCTTATACTATGTTCTAAGACTATATTTCTTTTATATATGTATTAACTATAAGGGTGAGCCTGGCTACTTGTCTTAGCTCACATTCTTATCTATGCAGTAGAGGTGTTGTTGGACAAGTTATGTATTATGCTTGAGCTTTGACTCACTTATGATATTTGAGATATTTAAGTATAAATCTCTTTCTCCCTTAGTTCCAATTCACCTTATTTATATTTCTTACGTTTTTTTACATTACTTCCGCAACTAAGGATGTGTAATGATATGCTATGAGGCTTGTTTGGGGTCCCTTTGAATTCCCCATTCGTCGGTCACATCTAGTCCCTAGGCTTGGGTCATGACACGATGAGTCCATCTAACTAGATAACACAGCAATACACAAAACAGAAGTAATGGCATACATCTTGTACAATTCAAGCTCAAGTATCCACACCAACTTTTCAAATCAATATCAGATAGCTATTTTAGCAAACCATTACATAATGATGCATCTGACAACACAACTATGATAAGCAAGAGAATATCCATAATCCATAATCATTGAACAAGTCAAGTGCTAACAGTGATATGCAGATGCCCTCACAGAGAGAAGTCCCAAGTAATACACTCAATGATAATTTCAAAATTAACACTGGGACTGGCAAACACACTCACATTAATAGTCCCAAAGATATTCATTCACATTGACTAATATCATAGGTTTTCCCCTATGCTCATGATTTAGATTTTCAACTAGCCGGACTAGGATCACTATAGGACTTTAGTAGGGCATTTTTAGAAACATAATGATGAAAGACCACCCTTCAACCCTGTTTTTCATCACTTTCACCTCACCAACTCAATTAATTCACTTTATTCTCCCCATTTCTTCATATTTAAACTTTTTTGGGCTTTTTCTTCTAATTTTTTAGCTTTTGCCTCATTTTCACAAATCATTTTGCTTTCAATCTCAATCTAAGATTTCTTATTCTTATTCTTTCTCCCGGTACATGATCCTCTTCTTTTTCTTTCTATTCCCAACCCACCACCTTATTTTTGTGATTTCACCTCTACACTGGCCACCCTCAACTTAGGGTTTTAGCCTATTTTGAAGTACACAATATCTATTCCCTAAACCAGACCTCTTTTGGTAGCCTCCCTCAACTTAGGCATTTGCCTCTGTCAAGGTTCACTATGCTTAAGGACAGACCAGGGCCAATCTCAAGGTTCAACGGTAGACTAGGCTAGGTTAATTAGATGTTTAAGAAAGAATTGGTTCATGTAAGGCTCAAATATTTGGAAGAAGGGATAAAAAATCATTGGGTTAGTTATTTAAAGATAGAATGGACTAATTACAAAATAAAGGCCTAGGATCACCTTCTAATCCTTTTAGTCTACCATCCAACTTAAAGTAATAGGGCAAGTTTAGAATTAGCACAAAATATGCATTAATTTGGCAAAATAAGCTCACTCATATATGGCATTGTATACATTATCAATAAGAAACTCACAGATCATGCTTCATATCTGAATGCCCTCACTCATCAAGACAAATATTGCCAAACACTCAAATATGCAAGATTATAATTTAACTACTAATAAAAAATTTGGTGGGTATCAATTTTCAAAATATTTTAAAATAATCATCAAAACATGGTATATGCCATAAGTTCAAGTACTACATGCTACAAATATCATCTAAAATATTCTAGACATATCGGTTCAATAAAATTTAAATATCCACCAGAAAAAGAACACAGGCAAGAAAATCTCAGTATCAAAATTTAGGGTAGTTATGGACCAAAAGCTACTCAGACTTCACCCCAGTCCATAACTTCCCACATCCCATCAAGAACACTATATGTTGTCTCAATGTACAATATCAAAATCAAAGTAATACACAGTGTCAAAAACAAACATATATTTGTGCCTAAGAACCAGTCTTTGGTTGTATCTGATCATCTCCCTCTCATGCAATAGTCTGCACAGCAACTGAACCAGATAAGCCAATACACATCTCTCTATCATGCTCTTGGGATAGTCTCAGCTCCTCTTCTCACCTTGATATCCTCAAGACTCTCCTGAGCTCATCCTCTACCTCCTCATCATCAACGTCAGAGACCTTCAATTGCACATGCCTATACTCTATCTCATCATCCTCCATAAGGGGCCTCTTCCTATAGGAAGGCTGTGTGGATCCTCCATGGCAAAAAAATCAAATAGTGGCTCTAAAGGTGTAGACTCTGGAACTTTAACTGGTGCCGCTAATGAAGAAGTCATATCAGCCCTAAGCTTTGCAATCTCCTTGTGTATGGATGATAGATCTGATGGTCGGACCTTGGCTAACCTCTTCTGCAATACGGGCATCTACCATAGAAATACACTCCTAATTGTAGATAAGGTGAATGCCTTGCATTGCTCCTCTGAGTCTGCAACCATCTGTTAGACCCATGGCCTGAGCTATTGAATGAGCTGAGACAACTGAGCCTCAATCCATGATAATCATTGCACCATAACCTGAATAGAAATTGTGGACACATGAACCATGCCTAGTATGGAAGTCTATGGAGTAGTAGCCTCTAGTGTAGGAGAAGCTATAATGGGTACCCCCTTAATATCGATTACACTAAGACATTGGGGTCTTTCAATAGTAGTAGCAACTATGGTATTAGTGTGGGTAGTTGTCGAATCCTCCTATGGTCACTCTGTAGTAGACATCTCAGGCATAGGAGGAGGCTACGTCCTCTAAAGTGCCATAAGGTTCTCATGAGCCTTTATTAGGCTAGGATCTAGAGTGTGTAGGGATAACACCAACTAGTCATGATGAAATAATATCTGAACCGTAGACTCTATGCAGAGTTTGTAGATCAAGATGGGAAATGGAATGCACATGGCCCACTAATGCACCGACTCATGAATTTGCTCCGCTATGTGTCAAACCCAGTCAATGTCATAGCTAGCCAAGATGCGGTAACCAATACCGTATGCTCTGGTGTAAGTGTGTTATCTACTAGTGTAGGCTGGATGCGAGACCTGATAACCGCTAACAAAAATTTGGCAGGGAAAGAAAGTGAATCCTTCATAATAGGCTCTGTGTGTGCGGTAACTAAGCAGGCTGTTGCCCTTGCTTTGTAATGTAACCAGTCACCCATCTCAATTTCTTGGTCCTTTGTACCTGATCCTTTGAAATCAAAGTTGAGCCTACTACAATCTGTAACCAAACTTAGTTGTAGACCTTGGGGCTCTGTACTCAAGACCAAAAAGTACACGATGGATTATCTTCTCTAAAGTATTGACCTGTCGCCTCTGACTAGTACCTCTCACAATCTTGGCTGCATAAGATGTATAGAACTCCTGCACCATAAGTAGGGCATATCATCCAAAAGCTTATCCATCAGCCAGTCGAGCACATATGGTTTCATCATGTCCTTCAGTGATGGGACACAGCTCAATCTATCATCCATAACCCGAGGCTTCACATATATCGACCGTGAGATCTTACCTTGCCACTTTTGTTATGGGCCCTCTATGAATATAGACTTTATTCCCTATACACCCTACCTGCAAGTAGGATCTAGTGCTTGAGAAACTGATGGGGCAATAAAGCACTGGGCATCTCCTCTATCTTAGGAGCCCTTCTCAAAACTAGACTCCGTACCTGAATGAGTCATCTAGGGTGAACTAATATCACTCTCATCATTGCCTTCCTCATCTGACTAGGAAAGATTACCAATACAAGCCTGAGTTGTGCAGCCTTGCTGCAGCTCTACTTTAAGTCACCCCAGCCTCAGGGTTTGGCGAGCATTAATGATCTCCAATGACTCATCATTCGAATACTCCTCGTTTGTAGGATTATCAATCAACTTCTTTTTAAATGCCTCAATCTTTGAGCATTTTTCCTTTGGGGCCATATTTCCTATAAATCAAAAATAGATAAACCATGATTAGCCCCAACAATCAACAAATGAAAAATAAGAAAAAGACATTGGATTAGTTGTCATCAGGTACCACAAGGACAAGTTATGAGTCATAGTTAGAACTAAAAGTCATAAAGTGATTCCATAAACCAGAAGTGCACAAAAAAATAAAACACCAAAAGATGGTATGTAACTCAGTTATGACTTTTAACTTAGATTATGGGTCGTAAATAGGTCTTGTATAAAGTTCTAGGCAAAACTAAAATAGGCAAGAGTCCATGAGACCTATCTACAACTCATAGAGTGATTTATGACTCGTAGAAGGTCTTATATGACGAATAATTTAGAACATCATATCACTGGAACTCACCTCGCAAGGCAATTACAACTTATAGACTCATCTACGATTCGTAAAGAACTCTGGTGACAGAGATTTTCCAGGTAGATGATGTACCTCAACTCATCACACAGACCATATGAATAATTTAAATACTATTCTAGCAACATCAAAGCAAGTACATGAACACTCATATGCTAAACACAAACTAACACATACCCAAAACATGATTTCAAAAAATATCTACCCCATCAAATAAGATTTAGTAATCAATACCTAAATATTTCATCCTCCCCAAATTCATTCAAATGTATACCTATAGCATCACCCCCAAATCACACACAGAAATCACATAATCACATTCAAATGCACTTAGGTTTGGGTCAAAAGGCAGTGAACAAGAGTCAATCACCCTATGATTCTAACTAAGTCAATATAGCCCATACATAATCACACTCCTGTGTAATTGAAATTTATTACATTCATAACCTCTTAGCAACAATTCAACCAAACAAGAAGAATAATATCCTATGCATTCAATTACTCAATCAAAGACATAGCACTTAACTTAGGGTTTGTATAATAAACTAAGTCCATGGGAACCTTAATCTTTCATTAATAATTCACATTCATCAATAACCAAATGACCACACACCAACTCATCCATATTCATTAACTCAAACTTTTAAAAACAAGGCACATTTAGGAGCTAAAGCTAAACTAAGAAACTTACCGAGTATGTAGATGGAATAGAGAGAGAGAACTAAGATTACTGTTCAGTAACCCTAGTCCCTAGAATTTCTTGAGAGAAACAGAATTGGAGTATTGAAAATATGATGTAAAAAAGGTTGGGTGAAGAGATTTGGGACAATTATCAGTGATTAGGGTTTAAAAATGGGTCAAATTAAATGACCCCTTTTTATAATTTACTAGATCATGCTTTAAAACCACTGGGTCGGGTCTACAAAACTTTAATTATGAGTTTTAGCTTTGTCTCCGACTCAAAAGTCTTGGTCTCGTAAACCACTTCAACACTTAGAAAAATTCAAAAATATACCTGGGTTCTTCGAACCCTATTCACGACTCATATTGAGGACTACGAATCATAAAGTTGGCTTGTAGATGGAGTGCACACTTAAACTGCTCATTGTAACTCTTTATGAGACAGGATTACGAGTCTTAAAGTGCAATACGACTCGTAGCCTGGTCATCAAAACTGCATCAGATGAAATTCTCAACAAAACTTGAAATCTTTGTCCTGAAACTGTATGCTCTTCATAAAATGCACCACTCTAAATGCAGAAAACCTAGTATCAAAAATATCAATCCAAACACAAACAAATAATCAACTCAAAATTCAAAATTGAAAATAAACTCAAAACTATGTTAGAACATCAAAAGTCCTTAGGTTGCCTCCCAAGTAGCACCTGATTTGTTATTATGGCACAATTTACACATCTTGAGTTATCAAAATTCCTCAACTACCCAAACATCACTTTTCAATTCATCTAGATACTTCATAGATAGGCGAATATCAGAAACCACTTCTTCATCATTCACCCTAAATCTGAGTTGAACAGAATCTATATTGACTAGATCTCTCCCTGTGGCAATAAATGGTCTTCCCAAGATAATAGGGACCTCAAATTGACTTTAAATCAAGAATCACAAAAATCTGCTGGGAAGATGAATTTGTCAAATTTCACCAACAGATCATAAAGTATTCCCTCTGGTTTCTTAATTACTCTATTAGCCATTAACAACCTCATTCTCCAAGGAGTAGGAGAAACCAAACTAAGCTTTTTGAAGATTACAAGAGGTATTAGGTTTATACTAGCACCTAAATACCACAAAGCGCTTTCAAACTCTACATCACCTATAGTAGAAAGGAGGGTAAATGCACCAAGGTCCTCTCTTTTTTTAAACTAAGGATTTAGTGGTAATCGCACTATAATATTGGATCTCTTGAGAAAGCTCTTGGCTTACTATGCACTTCTTAGTCACCAAATCCTTCATGTATTTAGCATAACCGGTCACTTCCTACAATGCTTCGATCAGGAGAATGTTGATGCACAATTGCTTTAAAATAGATCAAAAATGTTTAAACTTACCATCCTCCTCCTTTTGTTTGAGTCTTTGGGAAAAGGGATGAGGAGGATTTGGGCGGTCTTATACTTCTCTTGCTCTTTAACCACTTCCTTTCTTACCCCACCTTTGTTACCTTATTCTCTTTCATTCACAACCATCTCCGCAACTATGTTTTCATGCACAGTCTCTACATATACTAACATCAGACGATCAATAGTACTCTTACCTCCCCTAGTTATGATTGCCATATAATTCCCCTCATTCTTTGGATTTTGAACTATATTGCTTGGCAATGTACCTTTCTAGCATTGATTCAATTGAGTGGATACTTGACTAAATTGTTGCTCAAGTTGCTTAATGGCCACCAAAGTAGACTCTAGTTTTTTAATTTATACTAGAACTATTGGACATCATCCCCTGTAGAGTTTTATCTGGCTCTCGGCCCTTTTAATCATTTGGTCGAACATCTCCTCAATTCTAGAATTGCTAGCCTCGGCATCATGATTATAGGGTAACACATATGGATCATTCCTAAAAACATCTCTTCAACCCTACTCAGCTTTTGGAACCCGATTCCTCTCAAAATAACAACCATGGTAATCTCTATAAGCACATTCTAAATTGTAGTTCCAACCTTGGTTTCCAGAACCTTAACGCAAATAGTTTGAATTGGACCCTTGGGTATTGTTCCAAAAACCCACCGCTTGATCACTCACAAAACAAGCATCCTCATCATAATAATTCTCTTCATATATGGGTACTAGAGGAAGTTGGTGGACTACTATATGCACTCTCCTTTAATTTTTCTTAATCACCACATCCAAGCTCATGCAGAGTTGATCAAGTTGTTGTATGATCTCCTCGTTGATTTTAGCTTGCTCTGAACTAACATTAACAACACATGAGCTTCTCATAGAAGCTCTCTCTCTTTTCCCCCATGGATAATTAGTTTTGACCACTTGCTCCATTCTCTTGGGGATCCTTGTGAACGGTTGATCCATGAATATGCCCCCATTGTAATATTGGCACAAGCTTGACTATTTTCATCAAGATCACGGTTGAAGATCTCTACCTAGGCATCATCAACAATTTTGTGGTTTGGGATGCTTCCCAAACGCTTTATAAATCTCTCCCACATTGTACTAATTGAACCAAGTGACTGCACAATATTATTGATTTGATCTTTTAATTTGAGCTTTCTTGACCTTGGGAAGTATCTTTCCAAAAAGGCCTTTACGTTGTTGCATTACCAGTAAGAGATAAAGAAACCACCCAAAATCCAACAGTATCCACAAAAAGATTTTGCATCTCCTCATGCTCTTCCAAACAAAAGCTACATTATGCATATGGCTATGGGGATACTCGAAAGGTAGACCCACAAACAAACCAAGATTTTGAAGCATTTGGAGCAATCCACTTGAAACTATGAATTTAGTATCGGACGATAATAGTGGAAACACTATAGCTCCTTTTACATCTATTGTCATGGGATTCAATCTATATTGATTTCATCCATAAGCATTATCACTTAAGTCCCTATGTTGTGGCCTATTCTCCAATGGTGGTGGATTGTCATCCCTATCATCCACATCATCATTCCGGTTTATAGCTTCATTAACTATGATATTAGTATTTGCTTGAGTCATTCTTCTTGTAACCCGTCGGATCTCTAAGTTAGTTGGAGCTAAAGGAATTCCTTGACTCCTTGTATTGGGAATATAATACCTAGTATACCTTACAAAGAAATTAAACAAATAAAAAAGCCTCGCTTGAATACAAGAGAACAAAAAAATTAACACTTGAATTATCTACTAGTGAATCCAAATCAAAGTCTCATTGTATTCCCCATCAAAGGCGCCATTTTTCTTTGATCATGCTCATGATACACCTCTTTTTAAAGTAAAAGCGATCGTCAAAGTAATAAACCTAATCAAGGTTAGGGTCGAATCCCACAGGGTATACGGGACTTTACAACTAGATTCACTTATAAACAATTCAAGAATTAACTAACTTAATTCCCAAAAAGAGGGAGAGTTGCAATGATTGATAGGAAATTAAACTAAACTAATTAAAATGGAAGACAATCAATAATGGAGAGCAACATGAGTATTGTGCTCCCCATGATTCATTAACTCAACATCCCTGGATTTCACAATTCTCAACTAGAATATTGAATGCAGGATAGTAAGTTAAGTTCTTCCAACCTATTGGTCAAAGGTGAAAGTCGATTTTCACTGTGGGACTTGGCCCATCTCCATAGTATGCTCAATTAATCATTACGAATAGTCCTAGTCAATCTCCCCTTCATCTAATTAATGAGAACATATCATCGAATCTTGTTAATTATTCTCTTTTCCTATTTATTACCATCTGGATTGGGAAGGTAGCACTAGGCGAGTTCTAATGATGGTCACCACTAGAAAACATCAAAATGAAGAGATGTAGTTAGTACATGCAAATACTCATTCTGAAAATTGCAAATAATCTGGGTTTTCCAAGTTAGATTCTCATAGTTTTCACAACCCCAAGTTATGGGTTTAACTACTCATATCTTGGGCAAATAAAGAAATAATGAATAGAGAAGATATGGTTAATCACTTACACAAGAAGATTGAAGAACAAGAAACCTAATTTGTATTGAAAATCACAAGATTAAAAGATGAATTTAATCCACAAATGAATCTCTTCTCCAAAATTTAGGCTCCAAAACTAAAACCCTAAGAATATTCTAATTTCTTGCTCTTTACTCTATCCTCAGCTGAAATCTATGGAAAAATTTGGAAACTATGTCTAACTAACCTAGTGTTTACTATTTATAGTATTTACAAACAAGTCACTAAATAATTAGAAAACCTAGTCGGCACACCCTATGACTTGTAATTATGACTCGTAGCTAGGTTACGAGTCATAATTGGGCTTTCGTATTCAGCTCTTGGATCATGGACTTCACTGCTATGAAACTGATCTATGACTCATATTGTCCTCTCATATTCGATATCTGTAGCACTTGGTCCAAAACTGAAGAAAACTATAAATTACTATGAAACCTTTTGATATGGCTCGTAGAATGATCTATGACTCGTAACTGGGTTTCATGTGGCTAAACATTAGTTTTTGCTTCAATATTGGAAATCTCCACAAGGCCACCTCTAGGACTCATAAATTAAGCTACGACTCATAGAGGGTCTCCTATGTCTTCAAAAAATCAGCAAAACCTGCAACTTTTCCCAAATATGTGCCAACCTAATTTTCCTATGAAAACAAACAAAACAACACATAAAAACCATAAATGTCACATTGAGAACACATAAAATTTCAAGCTTTAGGAATCAAGTACGCTATTTTTTTATAGCACATCAACCACATCTAGGGTTTTATCAGCCTTTTGATGACCGTGAAAGGCATAGAATTGGTTAGCCCTAGGGGCACTTTGATCTTGACCCATCTATCCATGGGGTATTGTGCCTTCACTTCTATAGTCCTTGGTATGGTGGTCAGGTTTTCCATAAGTAAACAAAGTATTACACCTCGCTAAGCATTCCTCATTATAGGATCTTCCAAGCTTAGGGAAATTAGGACCTTGGGAGTTTGAGGAAACCCCTTTGTCCTTCCAAGGAGGAGAGTGTTAGTGGATCCTTGATATGAGCCACTTTGGGATTTGTAGCCACCATTTCTTTGGTAAGAGTAGTTCCCACCATCCATATGACCCCGTTTGGACTCCCTTTCCCTTTCCCTTTCCCTGAACTTCTCCTCTTCAATTTGTTTGGCATATGTCATTAGGTGGGAAATATCCATCTCCTTGACCAACATTGCCATATTCCACTTTCGAGACCAACTCAGAGACACCCAAAATGTATTTGCTCATGCGAGCTCTCAGATCCACAACCATGAATAGAGCATGCTTGGAAAATTTAGTGAACTTGAGGGCATATTCCCTCACACTCATACTCTCTTGCCTAAAATTGATGAATTTGTGGACCTTCACCTCCCTAAGCTTAATAGGGACGAACTAGTCAAGAAAGACATACTTGAATTCCTCTAAATCAATAGGACCTGCTCCCTAGCCTCTCTCGTATGCCTACTGCTCATACCTAATCTTGGTGAATCCTTTAAGTTAGTAGGCTACCAACTCAGCTTTGTCATCTAATAGCACACGCATCATCGTCACAACCCGATAAGTCTCTTCAGTAAACTCAATAGGGTCCTCATCCACCTTCGACCCATGAAATTTTAGAAGGTTCATCTGCATGAAGTCTTGGACTCTGGTGGCTAGGGGAGGTACAATTATCTCCCTGTTGTCTTGGTTATCTAATTCTTAGGCCAACACCATGAAGGAGGCTCTAAACTCTATATGAGAAACGCTTTCGTCCTGTTAGAGTAGAGGGACTTATTGTTTTGAAGTGCCTCATTGGTAGGGAGCTCTTCGGGGTGGAATGATTTGGAATAAAACAAAAGCCTATTGTAGTTAGCGAAAACCTTACTCAACTCTAAGGCATGACATTGAGTAAGAAGAAGGGAAGACTTTCCTAAATTATCTCATTTCCTCTCATTCAAGATAGTAGTGCACTTCACAACCTTGTCTGAGACTCTACGCTACAGGATATGCATGGACATTTAAGGAACATTTTAAAACCTCATGCTATGATACCAAGTTTTTAACGACCCAACCTAGGGGCCTAGTCGTCACACAGTGAATGACATACTCGGAGGCACCTCACCGAAGCTATCTAAGCATCTCAAGCATTCATAGGCATTAAATAGAAATATATTATAGAAAAATATAATGGAAAAGGGGTTATAGGCCATCTTTTGCAATAAATCAACATTAAAAAGCAGATAATTTAGACAATATCATTTTTTCGTATGCATACCATAAATACATACGGATAGAACCGGTAAGGTCAGTTTTTGATCAAATAGAAAGAACATCCATAATAGACAACATAGAAAGTAAAAGCCTCAGAAGGGCCTTAAATACGTTGTTTGAAATTGAAAATACATAAAAGAGTGGAAAATAGGCGGATTCCTAAATTAAGGGCTCACCATAACAATAAGCTAGTCTCGGATGCTAACTACTAGCCATGAGCTAGTAGTGGAGTACCTATCACTACATGGTTAAATCATTGATGTGCTATCAAAATATAGCACTTTTGATGCTTAAAACGTGGAATTTCGTATGTTCTTAATGCGATGTTCATGGTTTTTATGCGTTTTGTGCTTTATTTGTAGGATTCTAGGGTTGGCCATGACTTTGGGAAGACTTTTCCAGACAACTTTGTTTTGGATGATATATGAGACCTTTTACGATCCATAGAGCATTCTATGGGTCGTGAAGGAGGTTTCATGGTCAAGTTAGGGGCTGATTTTCTAACATTTGTTCTACGAATATACCGAGGGTTATAACCATTTTATGAGTCTTAGATTATGTCTCATGACCATAAGATTGAAGAATGAGGAGTTTATGAAGATTCATCAGATGAAACCCCCGACGGGCTGTAGAGGGGTGTCATAAATCACAAGTCCAATTTTACAGCAATAATGTACGAGAGCTCGATTATAGGCCGCAGAACACCATACGGCCTGTAAAGTTGTTCGTGAGGCATGCCAACCTAGCTCTCTTATTTTGTTTAAGACTTGTATTTTAAATATTATGAATAGGTTGTTAAATTAGTTTTCATTATGTTTTTAGAGAGTTGGACAGTTTGAGAGAAAAATAGTATT
>JAOTQJ010046513.1:0-14787 GCA_025642045.1 Solanum sejunctum
GGGGTTGTGATTCAAAAACAAAATAAAATAAATGCTAACTATAATGCAAGAAAACACATAATTTTGGGAACAACTCAAGAAATGTATTCCCCATGGTTCATCGACTCAATTATCCTAGATAACATAACTTCAATTGGTGATTTGCATGCAGGATGGTAACTTAGGTTCTTTCAACCCTCTACTGAAGGTGAAGGTTAAATTTCACAATGCAGTTTGGTCGGCCACCATGGCATGCCAACTAACCATTACTAATAGTCCCAGTCAACCTCCTTTTGGTCAGGTTTGATTGATTAGACGAGAACACATTAATAGAATATGTCATCTACTTTTCTTTTCCTATTTGTCACTGTCTTGGTCGGGATCATGATAGTAGGCAGGGTTTGATGTTGGCCACCACTAAACAATAATAAAAATGAAGGGAAATAGATAATACATATAAAACCCCAATTATAGAAATGCAAGAGACCTAGGTTATTTCAAGTCAACAACCCATGGTTCCCACAACCCCAAGTTGTGGGTGCTTAGCTACTTACAGTTGTAGCGAAACACACAAAAAAGCACATGATTGACATAGTTGAGAGTTTTATCAATAACAATGAACAACATAGGCACCATAAGTTGCAAACCCACAAGCTTGATAGATCAACAATGAGTACAAGGTGAGATTTGCAATCCCCAAAATGGGTTTTCCAAGAGAGAACAATAAACTACTCTATAAAACTAAGAAAAGGTGCAAAATGTAATGGTAGATTGTCTATTGGTTGAACTCACTCTAAAAAAACTAAATTAAGCTATATATAGTATTTACAAAATAACCCAAGAATTGACATAGAAAAAACAATTGGTAGTTGATAAGTCTTATAGTTATGACTCCTAGGATGACCTACGGGTCATAGTCGGGGTCTCGTATTAGGTTCTTGGCACCTTGGACTGAAATGGTATGACCCATAGTTATGAGTCGTTACTTGGGTTATGACTCGTATGTTTGTCTCACAGTCTTGGTCTTTAGTTTTTTGTCCAACATTTTGTTCTCTGATTCTTGCTATGATTCCACCTATACGAGTCATAGTATGTCTTATGACTTATAGGAGTGACCTTTACTTGGTAGATTTTTGATTTTTTGGTCTCTGATTCCTGTTATGACACCACCTTACAACTTATAGCTTGAGCTACAACTCGTAGGTTGGCTCGTAAGGCCTATACTATAGCAAAATCTGTAACTTTTAATCAAAATCATGTTAACCTAACTTTTCTGCAAGATAAACATAAAAACATATCAAAACACTAAAACGTCGCTTTAAGAACTCAGAAAATCCCTTATTTCAGGAACCAAATGTGCTATATTTTGACAGTACATACAGTCCCCAAAATAGGCAAGGAGCGTCGCGGAGGCAATGCAGAAATCCCACTAGAAATTGCACTATGGGATTTCATAATTGCTAAAATTTCGCTCTTAAATCAAGGTTAGACCCTTTTCTACCTAATTTTGACCCCCCGAACAAGAATATAAATCAGATTTTCAAAATAGCAAATAGATTTTGAGATATATGAAATTTAAAATTTCAAGCATTTCGAGGCTCATTTTTGGGCACTTTTTGGGGTTGTTTCAGTCTTTAACTCTAATAAGGTGGGGTCAAGGTCTTGCTTTGCTTTCACCTTATCAACCAAGAAAGATCTAGAACCATTAGCCCCCATTACACCACTATAGCCAACCTCTTCCAACCTAACTCCCAATCTAGCCAACCGATGGACCTCTCTAGTCACCTTTTTGCCACCATCAACACATGTTAGGCTACCCATAGATACCCTACTCAAATCATCAACCACAACATTAGCCGTACCAAAATGATAATGTACACTCATATCATAATTCTGAAGGATCTCTAACCACCTTTTTGTTACCCATGATTCACACTTGTCATAATTAGCAAACAACCTCTCATTCCCCAAGACTTACAATACTACCTCTAAATGATTCACAAACCCTATATAAGTTAATGCTCCATTACTAGATACCACCACAATCATGCTGAGGTAGGGCTTTAAGACCCTATTTATGAAACCCATAAATATAGTTGGTGCTTTATTCAACTAACCAACCCCACCACGACCCAAAATGCTAATTCCTAGTTCGAAAAGACACTTTGGTATATCACCTACCCTCATCTTTACTTGCAGACAAAATCTAAACCGAAGATCAATCTTAGAAAAGTGACTAACCCATTGTATTTGACCAAATAGATTGTCTATCCTTAACCACCATATTATAACCTTATGGATTCTACACTCATTAGAAGCATAATATGCATATAGCTAAATAACCCCAAGACCCCCAACCAGTCAGCCAAGTTCAACCAAGATCAGAAGACAAGACTCTATGCAATAAGAACATAGGGTAATCCTTATAGACCTTTCCAGTAACAATAGACTCACATAACTATTCAGGACACTCATGAATCTTACTAGCAACAAAGAAGTAATGAAAGAAATAGTGACCGTCGGAACTATCAAAGCATGCACATCAAATCAAAAACTTTTAACATAGCGATAACAACATCCAGTGCCTCCTTCCCTTCTATGTTAGGCATGATCTAGCATAGCAAGAACAATCATTAGGGGGAAAACCTTACCTTAACTCCTATAGCATGACATAGGGTAATAAGAAGGAAAACATTTTCTAAAATGCCTCATAGCCTCTTATTCACAGTCGTGGTGAGCTTCACAACCATAAATAAGACTCTAATCGACGCGGTGTTTTGGACTCCAAGGATCATTAACAACCTAGTGCTCCAATACCAAGTTTTTGATGACCCAAACTAGGGCCTAACGTGAAATGGCGAATGGGAAATCCAAAGGAATCCTAAACAAGCCTCTTAATATATCATACACACATTCTTGGTTGCAGAAGGAAGAATACACAACAAGAGAAAACAAAAACAAGGGAAATTGGGACTAAGGGAGAGAGTTTATTACTTAAATAACACAGATGATCAAAACTCAAGCATAATATATAACTTGTCCAACATCTCTAGACATAGAACTTAGCAGGCGCTAAGATAAGCAACCGGGCTCACCCTCATAATCTTAAGTTTCCAACATAAGAAGAGTCAATACATAGCATAAATCCAAAAAATTATGTCCTCGGAATTGAGGACTCACCAACTTGCTTAAATAGATATTACTAGCCAAGCAAAGGAGAAGGAGGATCAAGTGGAGCTCTGATTCCTACATGGTAACATCATGTAGGAATAGAGTACGTGTTAGTATATTTGAATGTACTATGTATGTTGGATGCAATGCAACAAGAGAGAGGCAACATAGTCAAAATGCTTAATGATAAGCAATAGATAGCACAACAGCAATATGGCATGTATGATCAATGCTTAAGTAAATCGTCCTTTTCAAATCATTCAATTTGTATATATCATAATACATAAGTTTGGGAAGAGACCTTAATCGACATAGAATAAGATCAAGCGAGCTACAACTTGGAATCTCGATAATTACCACTCACCGGTAAAGAGGTGGTCTACTTGCCAAGGTAAACCATACTTCACCTTATGGGAGACCATCTCATTTTGGAGAAGTAACCTTCCTTATGGAAGCCCATACCATTTTGTAAAGGATTTCATGAGTAATTTCACCTTACGAGAGTCAGTCCCATTTCAGAGAAGTAACCTTCCATATAGGAGCCCATCCCATTTCGAAAAAGATTTTAAGAGAAACTTTACCTTACGGGAACCTATCACATTTTGGGAAGAACTTCAAGAAAAGTGCCCTAAATGGATCCACTAGGATTGCAAGGGTATAACATAGTCCTATGGTGGCACATAGTTTAAGGAAAGAGAGCAAATTCTCCATCCATTGGTGCTAAGCCTAATCCCATGAAATAACTGAAATAAACATAACTTTTATAACTTATTAGAAACATAGAATCATGACACGAGCAGCTATTAAACATCCTTCACCTCTAATGGTGAGCCCAACTTCAAAACATAAGAATAGATCATTATCAAACATTACCTTTGCATTAATATAAAAAGGCTCACAAAAGGTATATCTTTGAAAAAGGGATTAGCTTCATATTTGCACAATCATAGATAATTTCATGAACTCATAACATACTTGATAGCCCATATTCATCATGAAGTCACTTGACTTGTAAAACATGTACATATCTTGAGAATTTCTTAACTTGGCATTTCATCAAACACTTGGTGGGCACATATGAGGACATGTTCAAATCATGCAAAATGCAAAAGTATAGATCATGAAATAGTGAACTAAATGCATCTTAAAATCATATAAATCATCCCACCAACATCATGGTAGAACCCCATTATGGGTAACATGTAAATCATATCAAAACTTCAAAATAGCTCATAGATTTCATAGCTTGAATCTTGTATAGTCTCAATAGACAAAGATTACTTCATAGTATAAGCTCAAAATAGAAATTTACGCATAATCAACAATATTATACAAAACCCCAACATATTTCATGCTAATATTTTATAATAATAGATTCTCATATACAACTTGAAATCATGCAATTTTCATAAAAAGGAAGGTTGGGCTTCATGGGTGAAAGCAACCCATAAATGAAACCCACATACCTTAGACCTTGAATGTTTTGAAACTGAGTTGAGAAAGACTTGAAGCTTGGAATGGCGTCATGAAATCCACAACTTGTTCTTGAGTTTCCTTGAGTTCTTGTTGGGGTTCGGTAGAGGCTCTTGAGAGAATTTGAGAGTGTATTCCATTTGGGAGGGGTGAATTTGATCTTTAGAAGTAGGGTTTAGGTCTTTAGGAAGTGTTGAGATAGCATATAAATCCCCAAAATATCAATAGAAATAACTAAATTTATGAAGTGCCATCAATGAAATAGAATTTGGCAAAAACCCATATATACCCTGCACAGATGAGTTCTACAAAAACAGGCATAACTTCTTCATCTAAACTCTAAATAAAGTGAAACTAAGTGCATTGAAAGAATAATTCAAAGATATTTAATTTGGTAGGTCGTGGGAGACCATTTTCTTTGTGTGCTGAGAGATATTCCCCTTTAAAGTTAACTCTCCTATAGGTACTTGTACAAAACTTAGCCAACGAGAATTTCTTTGAACTTGGATTGATATAGGGGACCCATGATGGTCTTTAACAAAATGAATAAGCTTGCTTAGATTTGAATGAGAGCTTGAAGCTTGAATGAATTCTTTGAGATCCAAAATGAGTTTGGGACACTTGAATTTGGATAAGATATTTGCCTAAGTGTTAGAGAGGGTTTTGGAGAATGTCTTGAATGATATGGGATTGAAAATGTCTAAGTATAGGTGTCTTTACTAATGGGGAGACTTAGGCCCATGACCCAAGGCGTTGGACCAAAAAAAGAAAACTGACCAAAAATTACACCTCTCCTCGCCCCTGGCACGTCATGCCTGGGGCGCGCTTGCTCACTGGAATCCACAAACTTTGAAATTTTAAATTTTTCTATGGTTGCTCTAAAATCGGGATTATACCCATTTCTCACTCAAATTTTCCCCCCAAACAAGAATATGAAGTTGAAGTTTCAATATCATGCACGAATTTGAGATATATGAGAATTACAATTTTGGGCACTTTTGAGGCACATTTTCAGGCACTTTTTGGGGTTGTTTTAGTGTCATGGCCGGTCACCTGAACTGAGGGGGTGTCATGCCTCGAAGTTCAAGTTGTATCTTCTAGATCTATGTCAGTTAAGGTTACTTCCCACATATGTATAGAACATTATACAAGTTGATTGGTTTACAAGCATGTTTTTTATACAAGCATTGATTATGCATGTCATATTGAGATTATGTATATCCGTTGCTTATGATTATGCATTTTGACTATATTAGCTAATATCTTTGTTGCATTGCATCTCCCATACTTAGTAAGTTCAATGTACTAACATATACACTATCTCTAAATTATATTACCATGTAGGGACCAGAGCTACTTCGGATCATCCTCCACGTGGCTAGTTTGGTACTTTTGAGATAAGCATTAGTAAGTCCTCAAGTCCAAGGACACTATTTATATTAATCTTGCTATTTTGAGACTTCACTATGTTGAACATTTATTATTACGAGTGTGTGCTAGAAAAATATCTTGGCCCTTACACCATTCCATGTTAGAGGTGTTGTTGGATATTATGATATATTTATGCTATGAGCTTGACTCTTTTATGCCTTAATAATTATCAAAGATTTCTCTTAGTCCTGCTTCCATTTTTATTTAAATTACTTGTTATTGTTCATTTTTGCTTCCACGACCAAGGATGTGTGAATGATATGCTAAGAGGCTTGTTTGGTATCCCTTCGGGTTCCCCATTCATTATGTCACATCAAGGCTCTAGGATTGGAATGTGACAAGCTTGTATTAGAGCACTAGGTTGTTAATGGTCCTCAGAATCTAACACACTGTGTCAATTAGAGTCTTGTTCATAGTTACGAAGCGCACTACAACTATGAAAGGGAGGCTATGAGGCGTTTTAGGAAATGTTTCAGTTCTTCATAGTCTATATCGTGATTTTGATGTAAGTGTAAGGCTTTTTATCTAACGAATGCTCTTTTTTCTTCTACATCATGTCTATCTCAAAAGGAAGACTAAGGAGATCCCGTACACCCGAGGAGTAACCAGCCCCTCCTGCTCGTCAAGCTCCTCAAGTGGGAGGGGCAGCCCAAGATGAGTTTCGAGATGCTATACAATGTTAGCCCATGCAATGACCAACCTATTGAACTAAAGGGCCCAAGTCCTCATGTTCCTTCTCCAGCCTCAAGGGTGAGGGATTTTACAAGAATGAATCCACTGGAGTTCCATGGGTCCAAGGTGTAAAAGGATCCCAAGAGTTCATTGATGAGGTGTATAAGGTGTTATATATCATGGGGGTCAATTAGGAGGAAAAGGCATAGTTGCAGGACTACCAAATCAAAGGGTAGCTCAAATTTGGATTACTCAATAGAAGTTGGAGAAGGGAAATGATAATGTTATCCCTTGGGATGAGTTTAAAGCCTCATTCCTCAACTGGTTCTTTCCTATCGAACTAAGAGAAGCTAAGATGATGAAGTTTATGAATTTAAGTAAGGTTCTATGAGTGTGAGGGAGTATGCCCTAAAGTTAAGCAAGCTCTCCAAGTATGCTCCACAATTGGTTACCAAACCTAGATTAAGGATGAACAAATTTGTGTCAAGAGTGTCCGAATTAGTTAATGAAGAGTGTCGTACTGCCATGTTAGTAGGTGATATTGATTTGTCTCGGCTCATGACTTATGTTGAACAACTAGAGGGGGGAAAATCTTAGAAAAAGAGTAAGTGGTGAGTCTAAGCATGCTCATTTTGAAGATGGGTTCCAAGGTTCTAAGGGTGGCTATTTCCTTAAGGGCACAAGTTCCAAGGTCAAGGGTTTTCCAATGCTCATAAAAAGAGATTTGCTAATGATAACCCAAGATTTCAAGGTGGCAATGGTGGCATGATAAATCCTAAGTGCCAAAGGTGTGGAAGAAACCACGGTGGTCTATATTTGAAAAATTTTAATGCTTGGTTTGGTTGTGGTGAAGTGGGTCATAAGGGAGTTGATTATCCACATGCTCAAAATAAGGGTAGAGACGGTCGTACTCAAGGCCAAGATGTTAATGTTGGTGAAAGGGGAAGAGGAGGCTAACAAGGGTTGCTCCAAGGCAAAGTAGGTTTTATGCTCTCCAAGGAAGGAAAGGAGTTGATGGAGTGCCCGATATTGTTATCAATGTCTTAAAAATTTTTTGTTTTGATTTGTATGTATTGAAAGACCGAGGTGCCACTCTTTCTTTCATTACTCCTTTTGTAGCCAAAAGCTTCATGTGTGTCCCGAATTGTTATATGAACCTTATGAAGTGTCTACCACCATTGGTGAGTCCATTATTACTAAAAGAGTATATAGAAATTATCCTGTGTTCATATTGTATAAAGACTTACCTTGTGATTTTGTTGAACTTGATATGGTAGATTTTAAAATTATTCTCAAGATGGATTGGTTGCATACATATTATGCCTCCATTGTTTGTAGAACGCGTAGGGTGAAATTCCAATTCTCTAATGAGGCATTCTTGAGTTAGAAAGTCATAATGTAGTGGTCAAGGGTATATTCATTTCTTGTCTTAAAGCCCAAAAGTTGATTTCTAAGGGTTGCCCTCTATCATCTTGTGAGGGCTAGGGATGTGGAGTCTAACGTCCTTCCTATTGAGTCAGTTCCAGTGGTTAAAGAGTTTCTTGATGTCTTTTCAAATGAGCTTACCAGTGTTCCTCCCAAAAGGGAAATAGACTTTGATATAGACCTCCTTCCCGATACACAACCCATTTCTATTCCCCCTTATTGTATATCCCCGATGGAATTGAAGCAGTTGAAGGACCAATTGAGAGATTTGTTGGAAAAGGGTTTCATAATGACTACAAAGTCACCTTGAGGTACACTGTGTTGTTTGTGAAGAAAAAAGATAGTTCCCTTAGAATTTTCATTGACTACCAGCAACTTAATAGGGTTACCATAAAGAACAAGTATCCTCTAGCAAGGATTGATGACATTTTTTATCAACTTCAAGGGGCTAGTCAGTTTTCTAAGATTGATCTTTAGTTTGAATACCTCCAACTGAAGGTAAGGGAGTGTGATATTCCCAACATAGCTTTTCGAAATAGGTATGGGCATTTTGAATTTTTGGTTATGTCCTTTGGTTGACTAATACACCGGTTATATTTATGGATCTCATGAATAGGGTCTTTAAACCCTACATTGATATGTTTGTGGTGGTCTTTTTTAATGATATCTTGGTTTATTCTCATACTTAGGAAGATCATGTGAATTGCTTGAGGGTGGTGTTGCAAATTTTGAGGGATAAGAGGTTGTATGCTAAATTTGAAAAATCTAAATTTTGATTGAAAGAAGTTGCATTTTTGGGGCATGTGATGTCGGGTGTTGGCATTAATGTGGATCCTAAGAAGACAGAGGTGATAAGGAATTGTCCTAGACCCTTGACTCTGTCAGATATTAGGAGTTTCTTGGGTTTGGCGAGTTATTACCAGATGTTTGTAAATAGTTTCTCTTCTATTGGTTCCCTTATGACTAAGTTGACCCAAAAGAAGGCAAAATTTGTGTGAACCTATGAACATGAAAAGAGTTTCTAAACTTTGAAGGATAAGCTTGCCTTTGCTCCTATCTTGGCTCTACCGGAAGGGTTGGAAGGGTTTGTGGTTTATTGTGATGCCTCAAGAATTGGTTTGAGGTGTATTTTGATGCAAAATAATAAGGTGATAGCATATGCCTCTAGGCAACTTAAGGTGCATAAGAAGAATTATCCCATCCATGATCTTGAATTGGCGATTATGGTGTTTTCTTTGAAAATTTGGCATCATTATTTGTATAGGGTTCATGTTGATGTGTTTACCGACCACAAGAGTCTCTAATATGTGCTCACCCAAAAAGATCTTAACTTGAGACAAAGAAGGTGGTTAGATCTCCCTAAAGATTATGATATGAGTGTGCATTATCATCTTGACAAAGCTAATGTGGTGGCCGATGCTCCAAGTAGAGTGTCCATGGGTAGTTTGGCTCATATTTATGACAGTGACAAAGAGGTGGCTAGAAGAAGTTCACTAGTTGGCTATGTAGGGGGTTAGGTTGAATGAAGTTGAAAATGGTGGTTTAGTGGTTGTTGATGGTTCCAAATCTTTTTGGATTAAGAAAGTCAAGTCAAAACAAGACCTTAATCCCGCCTTGGTAGAGTTGAAGGCCTTGGTAAAACATGGTAATATGGAGGTTTTCTCCCAAGGGCAATATGGTACCCTTAGGTACCAAGTTAGATTATGTATGCCTGATGTTGATGACTTGAGGAAATTGATTTTGGAAGAGACTCATAATTCATCCTACTCTATTCACCCTGGTTCCACAAAAAGTGTATAGAGATTTGAAAGAGGTGTATTAGTGAGGTAGTATGAAGAGGGATATTGCAAAGTATGTAGTCGTGTGTCATACTTGTTAGCAAGTGAAAGCGGAACATCAAAGGTCGGGTGGCCTATCCTATGACATAAAAATTTCTACTTGGAAATGGAAAGAGATTAATAGGGATTTTGTGGTTGGGTTGCCCAAGACTAGGAAACACTTTGACTCTATTTGGGTTGTGTTTGATAGAATGATAAAGTCGGCTCACTTGCTAGTGGTTAAGACAACTTATGGTGCCAAGGATTATGCCAAATTGTATATTCATAAGTTAGTTAGATTGCATGGGATACCCTTATCTATCATTTCGGATCGTGGTGTTTAATTCACTTCTCATTTTTGGAGGTCCTTCTAAAAAGCTCTTTGTACCAAGGTTAAGCTTAGCACGACTTTTCATCCTCTAATGGATGGCCAATCCAAAAGAACTGTCTAAACTCTTGAGGATATGCTTAGGACTTGTCTTTTGGAGTTTAAGGGTAGTTAGGATGAACACCTTCCACTTATTAAATTTTCTTATAACAATAGCTACTACCTTGGTATTGGCATGGCAATGTTGAAGCTCTATATGGTAGGCATTATAGATCCCTGGTTGGGTGGTTTGATGTAGGGGAGGTGGCTTTGTTGGGTCAAGATTTGGTTATGGAAGCTTTAGGGAAGGAGGCCCAAAATAGACAAAAGTCATATTCCGATGTGAGGAGGAGAGATCTTGAGTTTAAACTTGGCGATTGGGTTTACTTAAAAATCTTGAAGGGTGTGATCCGATTTAGCAAAAATGGTAAATTGATCCCAAGGTTTGTAGGGCCTTATAGAATTTTGAGGAGATTTGCTAAGGTTTCATATGAATTGGAGTTCCCATGGAAATGAATATGGTTCATCCTGTCTTCCATGTCTATATGTTGAGGAGATGTGTTGGTGACCCAAGTGTTATAGTTCCCTTAGAGGTTGTGGGTCTTATGGAAAATAATTTAACCTATGAGGAGGTCCTAGTTGAGATATTAGATAGGCAAGTGAAAAGGTTGAGGAACAAAGATGTAGCATCCGTCAAGGTCCTTTGGAGGAATCAACAAGTTAAAAGTGGAACGTGAGAAGCTGAGGCGGACATAAAAGTGATACCCATACCTCTTCCACTCTACTCGAGCTGAAGGTAATAATGAAGTCCCATATCTGATTTCAAGACTTAATATTCAACCCTCATGATATTTTTGCATGCATTCATGTTCACAGTAACAAGATTATAGTGATTTTTGATATTCATATTGAGACTTTCTGAAAATGATGTTTAAGTGCATTTGTTGCATTCATGTAGGGATGAAATCTTCATGATTACTTCTCTTATGCATGTTTCTTTGACATTCAGGGATGAATGTTCCCAAAGGGGAGATATTGAAAGGCCCCTCATGTGCTTCAGAAAGCCTTATAATCGTAATTTCTATATATCTCAAAATTTGTGTGTGATTTCAAAATTTTAACCTCATATTCTCGATTAGGGAAAATAATCGAGTAGAATATGGGTATATACTGAATCTTAGAAGACCCATAACAAAAAATAAGTTTCACTAATTTACGATTCCCCCATAGCTATCCGCGCCCTGGATGTGATGCGCTACGAGTGCGAAGCAATGTATTTTGCACTCTGCGTTTGGTCCGCATTGCACTAGGGGCACAAACTAGTGCAACATTTTCTTGGATTTTGTTATTCACCCAAGGGCGTTGGGGTCATAGCCCCATTCCCATTTAAACGTGAAATCTCTCATACTTAGTCATTTTTTGACTCTATAACTCATAAGAGCCTCTCAAAAACCTCTCAAAGACTTAACCAAATATCTCATTCAAATTCAAGGATTTAAAGCTTGATTTCGGAACTCAAGGATCCAATCTAAGCTTTAACTTTCTTTCAAGCTCATCTCAAGAAAACCCAAGTTTAAGGTATGGGTTTCATCCATTGGGTCCTTTCATCCATGGAACCCAATCTTCCTTTTTTATGAAAATTGCATGATTTAAAGTTGTATTACCTATGGGTATCTCTTATTATGATTTATGAACATGAAATATGTTGTGGTTTTATCAAGTATTGTTGATTTTGCGTGAATATCTATTTTAAGTTTATACTACGAGTTGATCTTTGTCGTCTATTAAGACTATGCACGATTTGAGCTATGAATGCTATGAACTATGATGAACTTTTGAGATGGATTTCATGATACTCAATTTGGGATTTTACTACTATGTTGGTGGGTTGATTTTGAATTGATTTACTCATCTTGTTATACTCTTGAATTGCATAATTTTAAACAAGTATCATGTGTCCACCAAGTGTTTAATGAAATTACATGATTTAGAAGTTAAGTGACTTCATGATGATTAAGGGTTTTCATAAAATGTATCTATAATTTTACAAGTATCAATTTAAGCCATATTTCAAGAGTTTTACCTCTTGTGAACTATTTATGTCAAAGCAAGGGTTCATGTATGATTATTATCTACTCTCATGTTCAAGTTAGGCTCACTAGTAGAGGTCAAGCACGTTTATGAGCTACTCAAGTCATGTTCTTACAAGCTATTCATGTTATGATTAAAGTATGATTATTTCAAGTATTCCATAGGATTTCACTAAGCAACGATTGAGGCTTAAGATGGGGGCTCGACTCAAAGGGTCCTTATATAAAGTCTTTAGTCTCTAAACTATGCACCACCATAGGATTATAATTATTACCCTTGCTATACAAGTGGACCTATCTAGTTCATATTATCATGTTTGATTTGCCTTGGCAAGTAGACCACACTTTGTTGGGGGTTGTCATGCCTAGTTGCCTAAACCGAGGGGGTGTCAAGCCTCAGAGTCTAAGTTGTAGCTATTTGGTCTATGTTGGTTGAGGTCACTTCCCACATATGTATGGTACATTATGCAAGTTAATTGATTTACGAGTGTATTTTATTACAAGCGTTGATCATGCATGTCATATTGAGATTTTATGTATCCATTGCCTATGATTATGCATTTTGACTATATTGTCTTATGTCTTTGTTGCATTGTGTCTCGTATACTTAGTACATTAAAATGTACTAATGCATACTCTATGCCTATATGATATTACCATATAGGGGTCGGAGCTCCTTTCGATCATCCTTTACGTGACTAGCTCGGTACTTCAGAGATAAGCATTGGTGAGTCCATAAATTCGAGAACATTATCTATATTACTCTTGTTATTTTGAGACTTCACTATAATGAACACTTGTTATGAGGGTGAGCCCAGATAGTGTCTTGCCCCTGCTCCATTCCAAGTTAGAGGTGTTGTTGGATATTATGATGTATTTATGCTATGAGCTTGACTCTTTTATGCCTTAATGATTATCAAAGATTTTCCTTAGTCCCGCTTCCATTTTTATTTAAATTACTTGTTCTTTATTTTTGCTTCCGCGATCAAGGATGTGTGAATGATATGCTAAGAGGCTTGTTTGGGATCCCTTTGGGTTCCCCATTCGTCGTGTCACATGTAGGCCCTAGGCTTGGGCCGTGACAGTATATATACACAATAATATTTAATTTGAATTTATATTATATTTTTATCATGCATATACATGGTAATATTTAATTTAAAATTATATTCTGACTTTTACATTGTATAGCTAATAACCTTTTTTAATGAAGAATAAACTAAGTTATGCAATATTAAAATATTCTTGTGTATATTTGCATCACCGTAAAAGTAAACTAAATTTTTTAAACTATTTTTTCAATTTTTATTCATCATTATCAGTTTGAAGTTTTTATTTTAAAAGAAAACAAATCTATATATTGTCATTAGTGTATATTTTGAATAAATACAAATTATATCTTTTGCGCATCTCAATTTATTCTTCTGAATATATTTTGTTTAAAAGAAAATAAATTTATATCCTATATTCCTTAAATAACTTTGACAAATATATATTTTAAAAGAGTAAAAAGTTGTCCTTATACGTAGTGTGTGTGTATATATATAAAATGTCCAATATACGTAGTTTAATATATATAAACTATAGTCACCATTTATATACACGATACTATTTAATTTGAATTTATATTATGATTTTTATTAATCTCTTAATTAAAAAATTTTATTATCATATTTATTAATTTTATTGTCTTTATTGTCCTAAAATTACCAAGTGGCTTTTCAATAACTTGTCAGTTGACTTAGCCACATTACAAACTACTCTCCTTTATTATTTGCGTGTGTCGCATGTGTGTGTCATGTTAATATTATTAAATTGAATACTATAAATATTTAAAAATTCTTAATAGTGTCATAAGAGTATACAATTTTTTTAATTATTTGTCATAGCCCAACCCCGGGGCCATGACTCGTGCCGGTTAGGCACTTAAACCCATATTAAGTCGCAAAACCACAACTTAAAGTCTAAGAATTCTGCCAAAATTTTGGCAGAGTTTTTTCTGTTTTATTAACTAACCGCACTTGCACAGAAACTCCAGCAGCAACCCACAGAAACTCCAGCAGCAACCCAAACCACAATTCAAATACATATATATATAGATCCATTTACACATATACATCAATGCGGGCCGACAAGGTCTCCATCGCGGTCCTGCCGCCTAATAATCATGTCATACATAGTGTAATGCGGTCTCGCCGCCTGATCAAGTATCAAATATACATGTAGTAAACCATATGCCCAAGTTTATCTCACATACCCACTACTCACTAGTGTCCACAGACCTCTATACATATATACATGACCCATACACAAAACATGGGAAGATACCAAAAACTGGCTCCTGAAACAAAAGGGCACTGCA